>VZRR01002512.1:2365-37954 GCA_013398015.1 Oreocharis arfaki
CGGGCCCCGCTCCCCCGGCCCCCGCCCCTCTCCGCCCCGCTCCGCCCTCAGCGCTTTCTCCTCCCCTCCCGGGCAGCTACTTCCCCGATTCGTTTAATGAACCCGCTCGCAACCCCTGAATTCGCGGTAATTCACCCCAAAGTTTCAGTAACGGGCGCTTCGCCCGTTACCGGTGAGCAGGGCCCGGCTCGGAGCGCCTCACGCCGGGCGCGCTCCCGCCATGGCGCGGCCATTAACGCTCCCTGTCGCCGTCCCCTGACATTCCCCAGGGCTCCTTCTCCTCACACGCCCGCTTCCATCTTGGCTCTGTCGCCCGTGGGAATGACCCTGCTGCCTCACATTTTAAGTGGCAGCGCCAAGAGGGTCATCTCTGGACTGCCCAGGGAGGTGGTGGAGTCCCCATCCCTGGAGGAGTCCAGGGAACGCCTGGACGTGGCCTCGGTGCTCTGGGCTGGGTGACAAGGTGGGGATCAGTCACAGGTTGACCTCGATGATCCCGGAGGTCTTTTGCAACCTAAATGACTCTGGGATCTCCACTCATCTCCTCTTTGTGTGAGTGATGCCCTCAGACGCCTCAGTGTTGGGGCAAGAACCTGTTTTCCTGCTTTTTGAGGTCCCATGCTCTGAGAACTCCAGGAGAGCTGGAGAGGGACTGGGGACAAGGGGTGGAGGGACAGGACACAGGGAATGGCTCCCACTGCCAGAGGGCAGGGATGGGTGGGATATCGGGAAGGAATTCCTGTCTGGGAGGGTGGTGAGGCCCTGGCACAGGGTGCCCAGAGAAGCTGTGGCTGCCCCTGGATCCCTGCAAGTGTCCAAGGCCAGGTTGGACAGGGCTTGGAGCAGCCTGGGACAGTGGAAAGTTTCCTTTCCCCATCGCAGGGGGTTGGAATGAGATGATCCTTAAGCTCCCTTACAACCCAAACCATTTTATGATTCTATGAGACTTCACTTCAAGCTGTTTTTCATTCCTGTGCTTTCTGGTGAGCTAAAAACCTACGCTGGTCTCACTGGAATTTGAGGGAAGCTTAGTCAAAGCAAGCAAAGTCAATGGGTCGGTTGCTTAAATAAAATTGGAAGTGTCCTTTTGGAAATACGAGCCCTGGAATTTTGGAGTCTCAATTTTTATTCCTAGTGCACCTTTCTGCTGTTTTTACTAAATAAAAACTGAGAAACCTTCAACAATCATGTTTCAGCAACCGTTCCCTCAGTGATTTACATCACTGTAGTGCTCCAGGGCAGTCTTTTATTTCGTGTTCTCATTGTTCCAGGCATGCTGGCCGTATGAGCTGCACTCAAAAAGGTGTTAAAAGTAAACCTGAGATTTGCATCTTTACACTCCTGACACAGCCACAGTAGGAAGAAAGGTCTGTGACAGCCATATAAACAGGGAAGTATTGTTGCCTGTCCTGTCTTAACTGTTCTACACCTTACACTACCTGTTTTATCAGTGATGGGAATGGAAATAAAACTACAGCTGTTAAAATTGCCAGGGAGATGCTGTGTGTTTCCTGGGGAGCCAAGAGCTAATCTAATGTACTTGTCTGTCAGCTGAGCATGCCCAGAGTAATCCAATTAGGATAATTAGAAGTAGCCAGAAGTGGTTTAGTGCACTGCTGCTCCAGTCCAACATTCAGGTGAGCTGCACAGTGCAGTGGATTTGTGTGCACCCCTCAGGGTGGAACTGCTGGGAAAACGAAAGTAAAGCAGATGCCCTTTAAAACACCACCACCTTGTTTACTTCTTGCAATAATTAAACACCAGCTCGGGTAAATCCTATTCCCAGAATTCAGCAGCAAATGAGTGTGCCCAGGTGGGCAGAAAGGCCAAAGGCACCTGGCTTGTAGCAGCCATGGTGTGGCCACAGGGCCAGGGCAGTGACTGTCCCCTGGGCTGGCACTGCTGAGGCACCTCCAGTCCTGGGAACAGCTCTGGGCCCCTCATGGAAACGACATTGAGGGGCTGGAGAGTGTCCAGGGAAGGGAAGGGAGCTGGGGAAGGGGCTGGAGCCCCAGGAGCAGCTGAGGGAGCTGGGAAAGGGGCTCAGCCTGGAGCAAAGGAGGCTCAGGGGGGACCTTGTGGCTCTGCACAACTCCCTGACAGGAGGGGGCAGCCGGGGGGGGTCGGGCTCTGCTGCCAGGGAACAGGGACAGGAGGAGAGGGAACGGCCTCAGGCTGGGCCAGGGGAGGTTTGGATTGGATATTGGGGAAATTTTGTCATGGAAAGGGTTGTCCAGACCCTGCCAGTCCCTCCTCTCTCTAAGGGTTAGGCTGCCTCTGTGTGGCATGGGAGGAAGCAAGACTCCAATCCCTACACCAGAGAGAAGTTGCTCCTCAAACTCGGAAGACACAAAATTCCCCTCTCTATGAGAGCTACACACCAAGTCCACCAGGATGAACAGATTTAAACAGGTTTTATTCATGAACTGTTTGGGGAAAGGAGATTTACTGATATACAAAAAGTCAAGAAATGAACTGACTTTCTTCTGTTTGCGAATCCCTTCAGGCACGTTTATAAATTCCCACCATAATTGCTAAGGGAACAACACATCTCCACACATTTGACTGAGCCTGGGCTGTGATGAACATTGCATTTCAGAATTGTACAGAAAACACACTCCTGTAGCCAACTTGCAACTAGCATTCCCAAAATTACTAGCTACATGCTACACAAACACCTTACAATGAGAATCAAGAGGTACATTATTTCTCTCCTTTTTGTTTTTTTTTTATGCATTAACCCAGTAGGATGTGTACAATCAATCACAAATTCTATGGTTCATTTACACAGGTTTGTAGTCAAGCTTGGACTCCAGCTTCTTGGAATCAGCCACTTTCCTGACAGCCTTCATGAAATCTTCCTGAACGACGAAATCATGATCGGCACGGATCGCAAACATCCCTGGGAGGGAAGATTTAAAAGTGTAAATACAGAACATGAAGTTTCACTCAAATTCCAATGAAAACTGATCCAGGTTACACTGTCTGCATGTGGAATTCACCTTTCTGAACTAGGGCATTATTAATAAGAAAACTTGTTTCAACTCTGAGTGTGCATTTAGTGTGTTGCTCAGCCTGCCCGTGCAGGCAAACCCCGAGTGCACAAATTTTCACGTGGAAAAAGCATAAAATAGCATCAACTCTGCAGGCACACGGGTACCAGGAGACCTGAATTCTCTACAAAAAGGAGAAAACTGGGTACAGTCACTGTTTCTGGAATGTATCTGGTTCTAATGAGACAGTGGCACACATCATGATCAGCCAACAAGTGGTGGGCTCAGATGAGCTCAAGTGAAATGCTCCAGCAGAAGGTTTTTGAGCTCCTGGGTTTAATCCACAGAGGAACAGCTCCAAGAATCAGCATTATCCAAGATTTAGCACATCCAAATGAAGAGTTAAGGAATTACCTGCTTCAGTACAGACATTTCTCAAGTCTGCTCCGTTGAAGCCATCTGAAAGCTTCACGATTGCTTCATAATCTGTTCATAAAACACCAATGCCCGTCAGGAATAAATCACCTTTCCCGTTAGGGATGCCAATAAAATACACATCCAGCTACCAAACAGCCACTTGGATTTCAATGCAGAGAGCTGCCCACTGAGCTGATAAATTAACTGGAATCATCAGCTGTATCACCCTTTCCACTAAAACAGAAATGTGTGGCAGCCATGTTATATAATTAAATCCCAAAATTACTGACTTGTGGTTACAAGAAACAGCATGAAGTGCAAAAAACTCCATCAGTGCAATGTTCTTATCATTTAAATGCTGTAAAAAATCCAGAAAACTTATCTCCAAGTGATCATAACTCAGTCCCTTTCCACTTCCAACACTCCATCTAATAAAGGCATTTAATGTCTTAATATATGAAGCCTGGTATTTTATGCACATGTATTTACTAAAAGAGTAAATACATGTTCTAATTCAGTGGGAATGAATTTCTAAACCACTGTGTCTACTGAACCTCCAGCAAGTTGTGATTTTTGCAAGGCTGCTTATTAAAATTATCAACTCCCTGGAAAACTTTTCAGTTTCCCTTCTGTATAAAATTCAAAACATTTGAACTGGATGTTTTTATCTCAAGAATCCAAAAACTCCTAAAGATGAGAAGTTCTTGAGCGGTATTTTAATTCCATGTAGCACAATGTCCTATGGAAATGTCTTCTCATAATTGGAAAGTTATAAAAAACATAAGTGAGGGGAAAAAACAAGGTTGAACAGTGCAAGGTTTGTGAGTTTAGGGTTTTCATCAGACACCAGGATTGAAGCAGGAGAAGCTCATGCTGGAATCTGAGCAGGTCCTTTGGATTTTAATGCAATTTTCCCACCCCACCCTGCTGCTAAGTCCTGGCCTTCCTTTTGGGATATCAAAGCTGAGTATCAGAGTCTTTCCACACCACATTCAGGAATTTAGCAGGGACCTGACACCTCACCTTGCTGAATGGCAGAAGGACTGATCCTACCCTGCTCCACTCCGGTGCCAAGGACACGAGAACAGGATGAGGTAGAATCTGAGAATCCCACAATGGTTTGGGTTGGAAGAGACCTTCAAGACCACCTCCTTCCAACCCCTCCCACGGCTAAGGGCACCCTCCACTTGCTCCAAGCCCCATCCAAGCTGGCCTGGAACACTTCCAGAGATCCAGGGGCAGCCACAGCATCTCTGGGAAAACTGTGCCAGGGCCTCACTGCCCTCACAGGGAAGAGTTTCTTCCCAATATCCCATCTAACCCTGCCCTCTGGCAGTGAGAACCCATTCCCTCTTGTCCTGCCACTCCATGCCTTGTAAAAAGTTTCCCTGCAAGAACTTTACCTCAGGTTCATGACTTGCTTTGGAGCTCCTTCTCTCTCTTAGCCTGCAGTCACGTGCAGGTTTAAGCCAGCACTGCTGCTAAGAAAAGCAATGCCCATCCCTGGCCCTCCCCCAGCTCGCTCCTGCCCTCCCTGTGCTGAGCTGCAGCTGTTGATGCAGCCAGATGGTGACTGGGATCAGCTCCAGGGGCTGCAGGGATCGCTGGTGTCAGCACAGAGGGGGTGGGGGTGGCACGGGGCCCCGGGGCATTGCTGCACTCCCAGGCAGCCAGCGCTGCTTTAAAGGCAGGTGCCAGCCCCAGTTTCCTCCAGGAAAGCTGTGAGGAGTCACTGTGGAAGCAGCACTCTGGGCAGCTCAGAGTAACACAGTCCTTCCTCTTAACTTATTACTGTCCCCTTACACTCCTGAGAGAAATATCCACACCACTACCCAGACAACAATTTTCCTTATGCCATCTCCCAACTCCAAGGTTTCTCCCTGACTTTTAAAGATTGTTGCTTTCAGACTTCTCCATTTACAATATTTCTTTCATTGAGGGGTGAATGAAAACACTCTTTACTTGCATTAAGCTGTTCCTTTACAAACAGGAAACTGCCTGATGAGAACCACGTTGATTTTCCAGTTTCCAGCTGTGCTCTAAGGGTTTATATTCAGTTTTCCTTTTCAAAGACTTAACAACAGTTCAATCAGGGTGCATTAAAAAATAAAAGAAGTAGAATTCCAAGAGGGGAAGTTGTGTGGGCAGTGTAAAAGGTGGCAATACAGCCAGAATCATTGTAACAACTCATCCTCTTCCCATCTTTCCAAACAGCAGTAGGAATGACAGCCAGGTAACTTCTACTTACCTATTTCACCATGTTTAGTGATAGGACCTGCATGAATCTTCAAAATATCTAATCTGGCTTGTTCATTTGGTAGATCGATATCTAGAAAGAATTCCAGCTTCAATAAAAGCAGAAAGCCACAATTCCCCATGGGATATATCCTCCTTCCAGCCACTGGGAAGCAGAAACTCACGGATTTTTCTATCCAGCCTTCCGGGCCGCAGCAGGGCAGGATCCAGGGTGTCAGGTCTGTTCGTAGCCATGATCATTTTAACTCTGTGCAGAGTGTCAAATCCATCCATCTGATTCAACAACTGACAGAGAACAGAACTTTGGTTTTAAACAACCCCAAACCTTCCCAGCCTGGTTTGTTTTCCTGCCTAAGTGAAATTCCTTTCCTAACCGAGATGAAAAGCTCTGAAGGTAAGTCAAGAAGAATCCTACAAGGCCTCGAGCCCCCTCAATATTCCATCCCAAGCAATGAAGGGCTGAAGAGAGACACTGAAAATGCTTTGCCCAGAGAAAAGGACATTGAGCAAAGCTGAGCTCAAACGTGAAACACTTGACTAAAACAATGAGGCAAAGAAAACACTGCAAGGACTAAAGGAGCCAGTGCAGTGGCTGCCTGACACATTAATATTGTAGTGCTCCAAGTCCAGGACATTCCAACTAGACTTGAAGAACAGCCTCTGGAATACTAATCCACACACAGGAAGGCGTTTCATTGTGAACACTCAAAGCACTTGCTCTTTGATCACAGTGATTTCATTCTCCATGGAAGGCAGACACATTCTTTTGAAGCAGGCAAACTGTTTGCAAACACGAGCCAAGGAAGGTTCCCATTAAGCTTCAGAATTCCTAATTGTCACCGGTGGTTTTAATATTCTCCTCACACAACCCAGTTTACCAAAGCAATTAAAACAGAAACAAAGAAATACAACTGCTCCTCCTAGCTTTGAAAAGCCAGCTAGAACAATCCAAAAATGTTATAGACTGAGTGTCTCTGAGATTAGAAGAGACAGCAAGGGAGGCCCTCCAAGCCTTCAAAGATGCAGGGAGCAGCATTAAACAAAAGAAAATATCCCAAATAATGACAGCAATTTAAAAGATTCAATTAATACCCACACTGAACTCATGGCTGAGTTATCAGGATGTGCAGCTGCCTTTGGTAAAAGCAGCACTTGGTTCACTTCTAGTTCAAGATTATGAACCTAGAGAACATTCTGCCAAGCCAGAAACCAGGTAACAATTCACTCCTGTATTGTATTTAAAGTGGCTATTTAATCAGGAACTAGACACTCACCTCCATCAGAGTCCTCTGAATTTCTCTATCAGCTGATGTGCCTTCGGAAAAGCGGCGCCCACCTGCAGCACACCAAATCATCAGTTCTGGTACTTGTTTTTTGCCTTTTAAACGGGGGGAATTGGCTTTATAGCTGATTCCAGCCTTAAAAGGAGAGCCCAGCCACCCCTCAGGCCACGAGCCTTACCAATAGCATCGATCTCATCCATGAAAATGATGCAGGGCTGATGATCTCTGGCATAATTGAACATCTCTCGGATCAGCCGAGCGCTCTCGCCGATGTATTTGTCCACTATGGAACTCGACACCACCTTGGGAAGGACAGAGGACATGGATGAGGAGGCTGGAGAGCAAACAGACCCAATGGGTGTGAGGGCAGTGCCTTTACACACCTTGAGGAAGTTGCAGTCCAGCTGGCTGGCAACTGCTCTGGCCAAAAGGGTTTTTCCTGTACCTGGACAGACAAGAGATTGAAGCTGTTTGATTATTAACTCAACACTGCCTGCCAGTGACTCAGGGAAGGGGGGAAAAAAGAAAGGGAAAGGGAGAAAAGGAAAGGGAAAAGAAGAAGAGGAAGAAAAGGGGGGGAAAAGTAAAAAGAAAAAAGGGAGAAGAAAAACTGGAAAGGAAAAGAGAGCGAAGAGGGGGAGAAAAGGGAGAGAAGAGGGGGAGAAAAGGGAGAGAAGAGGGGGAGAAAAGNGAGAAAAAAGAAGAAAAAGGAAGAGAGGGATGAGAGGGACGAGAGGGAAGGGAAGGAAGCGAAGGGAGAGGGGAGGAAAAAAGAAAAAAAATAAAAAGGAAAAAGAGAAGAAAGAAAAGAGAAAAATGGAAAAGAAAAAAGGAAAGGAAATGGAAAAAAGGAGAACTAAAGAAGGCTCTTGCCACAGTCTGAAAGCAACAACCAAACACTCGTTGCCCTTTGCTGAGACTCACCAGGGGGGCCGTACAGCAGGCAGCCTTTTGGAGGGATAATTCCCACACGCTGGAATAATTCTGGGTTTGTAAGTGGCAGTTCAATGACCTGTGAAAGGAGAGGACAAACTGAGACTCTGAGTTTTAAAACAGATGCACCTGCCAGCCTGTTTTTCATGTTATCTGCATTTTTATTTATTGGCAGCGTTTTTGTGGGAGAAACAGTTAAGGAAGAAAATGTCAGCGATCCTATGGATCAATCCACACCCCTGCCATGGCTCTGCAGTGGCTGGTTCCTCTCAGTGCTCTTTGCTCAAATCACATCCCTACTGTCCTAATTCCACCCCCCAGGGCAATCCTGGTAGTTTTTGAGCAAAATTCCAGTCTGCTTTGCTGGCCCTCCCACTTGACTTCAAGGCACTCGCACAGCTAAAGGGTCTCAGATCCTTTAAACCTCCTTCTCTAAAGGATTCTCTTCCTTTTAATCCCAACCCAAGCACTTTAAATGAAACATGGAAAGCACTAATCTGAGAGGATCCTTCAGCAGCCTGGTGGTGGTGTAGGACAAGCATCAAAAAGGTGGTTTTGCCCTGAAAAAGCTCCACTGAGAGCATTTATGAGTGGCTGCTGGGGGGTTTGAGGCACTGGGTACCTCCCGTAACTCTCGGATTTGTTCCGACAGCCCTCCGATCTCGGAATAGGAAACATCTCCTGGGTCTTCATGAGACATGTTGTAAACCAGTGGATCCACTTCCCTGGGCAAGTATCTGGAAAATAAGAGTTAACATGAGGTGTTTTTCATTGTGCAGACATGTTGGTAAATTTATGAAGTTATTGCCATCAATTTTATAGCAACATGAAAATTATTTCTTCTCTTCCCACCTTATGTGCTGAAAAAACAGAAAAAACCCCAAACCTAGTAAACTTTTTAAAGTTCTAAACCACAGCTTAAAAAATGGCTGAAAATACAATCATTATTTCTGTAAAGGACAACCAATTTCTTTTTAAATCATATAAAACAGACACATAGGTCTCCCCTCAAAGTAATTATCCTTATTTAAGCATTGCTTTGCAGAAAATGTTTACAAAATATTACAGAAATGATTATTCAAATCTTTGTGTAATGTTTTTCCTCCCTTTTTATGATGAGAAGAGCAGAATCCTACCTCATAATAGTCAGAGTGGTCATGTCCAGAGCAACTCTTGTCCCTGGCTTCAGCTTACTCTTGTCAAGCTAGCCCCAAAAAAAGGAATTCTGTTAGAACCCCACTCCAACACAATCCCTGATTTTAGCTGAGATGTTCCCTGGAGTTTGCACTCCTTGCTCCATCCCACACAAGAAAAAACAAGGCCACAGAGCGACACACCAAGCAGTCGTTAACTTACCTCCACCACTTTTAAAATAAAGACTATTTTCTAGTCCATCATTAATTTTTAATTTCACTGCTGTCAATCTGACTGGATCAATGGGATCTAATCTCCCTCCTCTGCTCCACACTGAACCAGCTGTTTCAGAAAAACTGAACAACCCTCAGAAAAAGTTGCATATTTTCCTGTGTCATTACTTCCCATCTTTGAAGTTCAGTTATTACTCTTTCACCTCAGATGCCTCCTCTCCTGCCTCAGCAGTTTTTGTCTGCTTATTCCATTTTTATGGGATTTTTAAACACATTACAGTGCACCCTGCTAAATTCTACTGAAACTAAAACAGAGTTTCTCACCTTGTGTTTAAGAAACCAATTTCTCCTGAGCTTTAAGGACAAGGACACAGCCCATGTTGGATGGGATACTGGGAAGGAATTCCTGGCTGGGAGGGTGGGGAGGCCCTGGCACAGGGTGCCCAGGGAAGCTGTGGCTGCCCCATCCCTAAGAGTGTTCCAGGATAATTTGGACAGGGCTTGGAGCAAGCTAGGACAGTGGAAGGTTTCCTTTCCCCATGGCAGGGGGTGGAACTGGATGTGCTTTAAGGTCCTTTCCAACACAAACCATTCTGGGATTCTGGGAATGGCATCTGCACACCAGGGATTTCAACAACCCCTTTCAGGATTGCTGGGAGTTTCCCATTGTCCCTGCTGGGGGATTTATAAGGTCCCTTGGCACGTGGGGTCTTGACCCTCTGGCAGGGTTTAGGATCAAGCTGTCCCTCCTTCCTCCCTTACTGGGGTCATTCCTGAGGCCTCTTTCCATCTGCCTTAAATCCCTAAGAGCTTGGAATTCTCTCGGATTCAACTCTGCCCACCAGCTTTAAGTTATTTTGCAGTGAGAAGAAAACAAAGAGAAACCACTTGACCTTCTTAGGTAATGCACTTGAGATAGGGAAGTCATTTTGCTCCCACTTAAAGCCTTGCTCTCCTCCCTCCTGAGCAGCAACAGCTCAGCCACGAGGGCTTTGATCAAAAACTCGTCCTTCTAGTTCGGGAGAAATTGTTTGTCTTTGATATTTTGACATTTTGAAAACAATCAGGGGTATTTTTCTTTTGAGCCTCTGGTAGCAAATCAAGGATCTTTTAAGATAAAAGAGTGTTTTTAGTGAAGAACAAACTCCAAAGTGCTGGTTCATCCGAGGACAACCTATTCCTTAGGATTCACCTCTGTTTCAACACAGAACGTCAAGATTACCTCACATGCCCCACAGTGCAATTAAGTTTACTTATGTCCCAAAATTCTGCAGTGAACATCTGTTTCTCTCCAGAAAGAGAGAAAAAAATAAAGATGTGGATAAAGATAATGGCTTTAAACAAACAGAGAGTAGGTTTAGATGGGATATTGGGAAGAAATTCCTGGCTGGGAGGGTGGGGAGGCCCTGGCACAGGGTGCCCAGAGAAGCTGGGGCTGCCCCTGGACCCCTGGAAGTGTCCAAGGTCAGGATGGATGGAACTTGGAGCAATTTGGGATAGTGGAAGGTGTCCCTGCCCATGGCAGGGGTGGAATGGGATGAACTTTAAGGCCCCTTCCAACCCAAACTATTCCATGATTATGATACACAGTGAAATAATATTAAATCTAAAGCTCAGCACTATGACAGCAACAGTCACAGCACAGCAGCGATGACATCATACAATTATCAATTTTCATAATAATTAATTTTCAGAGAGTCCAAAATAAGGCAGAAAGAGAGAGTTTTGACTCAATGAAAAGAAAAAAAGACATGCAAACTCCTGGGATTGTTTTGTCTCCAAAAACTTTGAGGAAGTTACGCGAACACCACTACAAAGGGAGAGGGGAGCAGGTACCAGTGTAAAATAGTGATGTGCACATTAAAGAAGATAAAACCACTTCATCCCACTAAAGACCCAGTGGATGAAGAACAATGCTAATATTCAACACTAAAGCCAATTTTTAATGAATATTCACAGATCAATTACCTGACGGCGACAGCCAACCACGTATCTTGGTCCATTTGTAGCCTTCACAATGACTGGAGAAAGAAAATTAAGAGAAAAAACCCAAATTGACTCAATTCGCCCTCTGAGTTGTGATTCTGAACTATCCAGAATGTTTTTCTGCCAACAATCTGATCACCAGTACTTTAATTCTTTACTTCTCTGTAACTTTAACAAGATTTAAACTTCAAAAGCTCATTATTTTATGGCTGCCCCATCCCTGGAAGTGTTCCATGCCAGGCTGGACGGGGCTTGGAGCAACCTGGGAGAGTGGAAGGTATTCCTGCCATGGCAGGGGTTGGAATGAGATGGGCTTTAAGGTCTCTTCCAACCCAAACCATCCCACGATTTCATGATTTTCACAATCTCAGACAATAGAGCAGTTCACTGTACTTACATTTCTCCTCTGTCAGCTGCTTAAGAACCTCTCCAACAATCTGTAAAAGAGTAAATACAGCATTAGCCTAGAGAGAAATCATCATTGCAGAACTAAGACACACAGAGAAAACCTCCCTAACCCAAACACTCAGTTCCTGATGTCAAGGTCCCTGTTTGTTTCACCCGGACTCTTCCCACTTTCTCTTTCTTGATGCCAAAAATAGATTTAAAGGTAACTTCCAGGCAGATTCACTGTTAACAAGCAGCACAAGATGCCAACACCTCATTTCCCTCACGTACCTGCCCGACGCTCTGCAAGGCCTTGAGATCATTTTCGGACTTCTCATATTGCTTGGTGAGCTCTTTCAGCTGTTCCCTTACTAGAAAAGGACAGAAACACAGGATTTTGGTAACGTTCAACCCCACAAGAACACCGGACCCGACCCTTTTCCAGCAGCAAAGCGAAGGAAGAGCAAGACAGTGGGACCCCAGCAAATCCAGTAAGCGACCCTTGAGCAAGTGTGGAGAAGGGATCGGAGCTGGGGAAGGGTCTGGAGCATCAGGAGCAGCTGAAGGAGCTGGGGGGCCTCAACCTGGAGAAAAGGAAGCTCGGGGAAACCTTGTGGCTCTGCACAACTCCCTGGGTCCAGCCAGAGGGAGCGGGCTCTGCTCCCAGAGAACGAGGGACAGGACAAGAGGAAACGGCTCAAGTACCGGGGGGATTTACACTGGACATCAGGGAAAACTTCCTCATGGAAAGGGTGGTAAGTCATTGGGGAAAGGCTGCTGAGCGCAGTGCTGGACTCCCCATCCCTGGAGGTGTCCAAGGAATGACTGGACGCGACACTCTGTGCTCTGGTCTATTGACAAGGTGGTGACAGTCATGGATCGATCTCGATGATCTTTTCAAACCTAAATGATTCCGTGATTCTGTGACCCTCCGGAGCCCTCCCAAGGGAACCGGGACCCAACCGCGGCGCTGGCAGCGCCCACCACCGTCCACCCCCCGCTCCCCGGGGCCCGGCCAGGCCCATGACGAAGCGCGGGCAGCGCCGCGGCCGCCGCGCTCCCTCTCGGGGCTCCGCGGGGCGCTCAGCGGCGCCCACCCCAAGTCCCCTCACCGCCCGCCGTGCCCGCGCTCACACTCCTTGAGGCGGCCGTCGATCTCCTTGTGCTCCAGCAGCTTCTTGCGGTAGTCCTGCAGCGCCTTGTCTCTGGGGTCCGCCATGATGAGCAGCCGCCGCTCATAGGGAATGCCGGGAAGGGCCATGGCGGGCCGGGGGGGCCGCTCCCGCCCGGCCCTCAGCGCCGCGCAGCGCCCCCTGCCGCCGCGGAGGGCAGCGGCCTGTCGCGACACGCGGCTGCTGTCGTGAGGGGCGACACGCGGCTGCTGTCGTGAGGGGCGACACGCGGCTGCTGTCGTGAGGGGCCGGGGGCGGCGGCCGCGATAGGCACGGGCTGTGCCAGCGCTGAGCGGCCGCGGCCTGTGGTTCTTCTCCTGAGGGGAGAGGAGGTGCAGGGAGACCTCATGGAGGTCCTGGAACGGTTTGGGGTTGGAAGGGATCTTAAAGATTATCCCGTTCCGCCCCCCTTCCACCGCACCTTCCTCTGTGCCAGGGTGCTCCAAGCCTCATCCAGCCTGGCCTTGGACGCTTCCAGGGGCAGCCACAGCTTCTCTGGGCACCCTGTGCCAGGGCCTCCCCACCCTCCCAGCCAGGAATTCCTTCCCAATATCCCATTTATCCCTGCCCTCTGGTAGTGGGAAACCAAGAAAAATGTTGGGATTTCACTCCCTTCCTATGGTATGTCCCCATGGCTCTGCAAGGGACCTATGGCAGAGACCAGCTGCTCCCCCAAATCTTGCTTTACCCCAGGAGATCATCCCAAAATATGTGCCAGGAAAGGCTGCTGGCATGGGAAACCTTCTGACTGCTGTCACTGCCGGGGAGGGATCAGACACCTTTTCCTCATGCTCTGCCTCAGAGTGGATGTGCTCTGGGTGAAACCTGGAAGGTTTGGTGTCCTAGAATCCCATACTGATTTGGGCTGGAAGGGACCTTAAAGACCATCCAACCCCCTGCCTTGGGCAGGAGCACCTTCCATTATCCCAGGGTGCTCCAAGCCCCATCCAGCCTGGCCTCAAAACGAGGATGGGGCAGCCACAAAATAATGAGGTTTTGTAATTTAAATCTGCTTAATGATTTGGAGGAGCAAAGAATTAAAGTACTGGTGATCANCCCGCGCCGCTCCGGGCCCGAGCGCAGAGATGGCGGCGGGGATCGTGCTCCTGGGGCTGCTGGCGCTGCCGGCCGCGCTGCCCCGCGGCGCCGAGCGACGCTGCTTCTGCCAGGTGGGCACTGCCCCGGGCACGGGGTGGCAGCGGGTTTGCAGCTGGGCTCCGTGCCACCGCGCCGCTGGGAGAGTCGGGAAGGGAGGGGGGANCACAGCTCAAGAGGGTGAATGAAGTAATTTTTTTTTTCTCTATTTTTTTCTCTCCACCATTGTGAAGGCTACAAATGGACCGAGATACGAATGGGCCAAGCGGTTGTCGTTGTCAGGTAATTGATCTGTGTGAATATTCATTAAAATTGGCTTTAGTGTGGAACATTAGCATTGCTTTTCATCCACTGGGTCCTTAGTGGAGTGAAGTGTTTTCTTCTTTAATGTGCACATCACTGTTTTACACTGGTACCTGCTCCCCTCTCCCTTTGTAGTGGTGTTCGCGTAACTTCCTCAAACTTTTTGGAGACAAAACAACCCCAGGAGTTTGCATTCCCAGGACTTTGCGTGTCTTTTATTCTTTTGCTTGTTTCTTTCTGCCTGATCTTGATCTGTCACACCTTTGGGGCTGAGCGCAGGCTGGGGGCTGCACCCTTTTGGAGCGGGGGCAGCGTCCCACGGCCGGCAGCACCGAGAGCGCTGCCCGGCGAGCCCCGCGTCCCTGCGGTGCCTCGGGGGGTGACTCAGCGCTGCCGGGAAGCGCTGCCGTGTCCCCGGGGCGCTGCCCGCGGTGCCTCGGTCCGTGCGGGGCCGCGCGTAGCCGGCGGCGGCCGCGCCCCGGGCGGGGCGGTGNAGGTGGAGTTCAGCGTCCAGGTTTGGGGTGGCCAGCATAGGAAGGACGTGGAGCTGCTCGGGCGAGTCCGGAGGAGGGCAGGGAGATGCTCCGAGGGCTGCAGGAGCTTTCCTGTGTGGAAAGGTTGAGAGAGCTGGGGGTGCTCAGCCTGGAGGAGACAAGGCTCCGGGGAGACCTTACAGTCCCTTCCAGGGTCTAAAGGGGCTTCAAGAGAGCTGGAGAGGGACCTGGAACAAGGGATGGAGGGACAGAACCAGGGGGCCCACTGCCAGAGGGCAGGGATAGATGCGATATTGGGAAGGAATTGTTCCCTGTGAGGGTGGGGAGGCCCTGGCCCAGGTTGCCCAGAGAAGCTGTGGCTGCCCCTGGATCCCTGCAAGTGTCCAAGGCCAGGCTGGACAGGGCTTGGAGCAACCTGGGATAGTGGAAGGTGTCCCTGCCCATGGCAGGAGGTGGAACTGAATGATCTTTAAAGTCCCTTCTAACCCAAACCATTCTGGGATTCTGTGATTCTCTTCCATGCCATCCTAACTGTATTCTCTCCCTACTCCCATCAGAAAAGAGGAGTGCTCCGACTTGTTGAGCATTTCTTCCCCAACCACCCAGGTGCCTCTCCTGGGATGTTTCAGGGATGTCATTACTATAATGCCTGGGAGCTGCTTCATCCATCCCATCTCCTGCCTTGCTGTTCTCCCAGCTCCACTGTCCAGGAGAGAGCGTGGCTGCAGCAGGCTCCTGCCACCCTGCCCTGCTGTGCCCAGGTGTGAGCTGGGCTGCTGTGCTCCTTAGAGCTCTTCCAGGGTTAATTCCCCTTGTTGTGTGCCAGGTGTGTCTCCACCTGGCCCAGTGAACTTGGTGCAGCTTCTGAGGTCATGAGAGAACTGGGTACAGTTGACCAAGCAGCTGGATTTAGGGAGAGATCACTCTGCAGTTCCTTCTGACATCACTTTGCACAAGAAGAGTGGCTGCCCCATCCTTGGAAGTGTCCAAGGCCAGGCTGGGCAGGGCTTGGAGCAACCTGGGGTTGTGGAAGGTGTCCCTGCCCATGGCAGGGGGTGGAATCAGATGGTCCTTAAGCTCCCTTCCAACTTGAATCGTCTCTGTGATAAGCACATTTGCAAGATCAAGGAGTGAAGATGTCTCCGTGTGTTTGGTGCTTTATTTTGTTGCCTTTGGAAGAAAAGGAAGTTTTTATAAGGGCTACTCCTGCTGTATTGAATTTCTAGTGCTTAAGCGTGGGTCAGAAATTGAGAGTAGAGAAAGAAAACAAATGGAATTACGCTCTTGGCTTTGGCTTTGCCTTCTGGGGTGGCTCTTGACACTTTCAGCTTCCTGTGGAAATGGTAAATAAAAGCTCTGCTGATAAAGAATTGAAAAACACGCATTTAGATTCTGGATCTCTGCAGGGTTTTTCTTTGCAGCTTCCTGTAAGCAGAGAAATTTGCCTCCTGAGGATTGAACATTGAGTCAGGAGTGTGGAATGGGAAAAAGAGCCGTGACCACTAACTGAACTGGCATTCTGGCATGGCAGTGGCAAGGCTCTTTTCCTTGGGCAGGAGGAACTGGTGTGGTACTCTGTGCACTGTTGGGTTGTTGCAACCCACTTTTCATTCTGTGCAGCAGCTTGGTTTTCACTACAGATGTTTAGGTCAAGGTTTTTTATTACCTTTAGGAAAGGGTGTCATGTAAGGCAGCGCTTCTCAGCCTTTCTAACCACCAAACTTTTCAAATCACACCCGAGGGCTGCCTCATCTTTTGCTTAAAAGTGATCTGCTGATCCTCTTGTGCAGAACTGGTCTGGTGGTTTTTATTTGCCACCAAAGAAAATACAGGGCAAGCCTTAACTGATCTGGTTTGCCCTCCTTTGTTTGGATCCTCGAAGGCCTGGTACAGATTCTGGTTTCCTCCTGTGAACCATCTCGTGCTGTCTCACGAGCTTCTGAGATGAAGAAGTCACTCATGTGGGGTGACTGGAGGAGCTCTGACTTGTCTGTCAGCCTGTGCTGGGACAGTTGACAAGGGCCACTTTTGGGAGTGCTGCTCCAGCAATATTCCAAGTGCTGACTTCAGCAGGCCATGATTCGGGAATGGGTGTTGCACTCCTGTCTGTCTGCACCCAAGGCAATGCCTCACCTGCTTTTTGTCACTGTTATTTTACCTCCCTTCCTTAGGGACCAACCAGTGGTGAAATTTTTATTAGAAACATCCATCTGTTGCTAAAAACACTCGTGTTTCAAAAACTGTTTTCTGCTTTCCAAGCTCTGATTAATATTCCAGTATCGAAATTCCCTCAAACTTTACAGGCAGCTCATCCCCCCCTCGAGATATTCCTGTTTGCATCACAGCTTTAGTCAGCCATGGATGTCTTCTGTATATTCCTGGTAATTATTGTTCATTTGCTGTTTACAGGCTGAGGCAGCTGCATTAAGCTTGTGCTGCAGGTGCTTGGCAGACGGGGGTTTTGACGAGGTTTCCGGTCTGGCAGAGGGCTGGTTCCCTTTGGGAATGTTTCTGTGGGCAGGATGCTGTCATTAGGGGTGAGTCTGGGCATGGAGAGTTTCCTCCTTGGTACCTGGACAGGCTTTCAAGCTCTCCTTGCGTTCCTGTTGAATTGGTGTTCGCTCGGCAGCCTCCAGGGCAGGAATTCATTCCTAGCACAGTTCCCAATTTCTCTGGGGTAGCTTCAGGAGGAGTTTCCAGGTGGGGAGAAGCAGATATTTGGAGGTACATTCTGCCCCTCTGCTCTGCTGTGCTCTGGTGAGATCCCACCTGGAATAATACTGTGTCCTGCTCTGTGGTCCTTCCAGAGCAGGAGGGACATGGAGCTGTTGGAGCAAGTGCAGAGGAGGCGCCAGGATGATCAGAGGGATGGAGCAGCTCTGCTGTGAGGAAAGGCTGGGAGAGCTGGGATTGTTCAGCCTAGAAAAGAGAAGGCTTCAGGGTGACCTAATTGTGACCTTCCTGTATCTGAAGGGAGCTGACAGGAAAGATGGAGAGAGACTTTCCAAAGGATGGAGGGACAGGACAGAGGGAATGGATTCCCACTGCCAGAGGGCAGGGATAGATGGGATATTGGGAAGGAATTGTTCCCTGTGAGGGTGGGGAGGCCCTGGCACAGGGTGCCCAGAGCAGCTGTGGCTGCCCCTGGATCCCTGGCAGTGTCCCAGGGCAGGTTGGACAGGGCTTGGAGTAACCTGGAATAGTGGAAGGTGTCCCTGCCCATGGCAGGGGGTGGAACTAAATGGCCTTGAAGGTCCCTTCCAGCCCAAACCATTCTGGGATGCTGTGACAGCCCTTCAGCCCCTGTGGTTTGACCCCATCCTGAGGGTCCCATGTGAAATTTGCTTTTGTGTGAGTTCTGGAAAACCCAGTCCTTGTCTTCTGGGCAAAAGCTGGAGATAAAGCACCTGGAATGGCAGGTGCTGCTTCCAGGGCAGGTGCAGGAATGACTGTCCTCAGCTGGCTGCCAGCAACTTGCTCCAAGTGCACTGACAAGGATGACAGGGAAATAATTTCATAGACTCATAGAATATCCTGAGTTGGAAGGGACCCACATTGGATTGTTGAAATCCAACTTCTTTGTGCAGGGTGACTGCCAGGAAACTTCTGCTGAGGGAGCAAGGAAAGCCTCTGCTCCTCATCATCTTGTGGCTTGTCCACAAGAGCAGGCAGTGCCAGGGAAGTTGGTACAGGCTAAACCAAACCCCTCAGCCTCTGTGGCATTCCCTTCCCTGTGCCCTGTGGGATATGAAGGAAGTTTTCCTTCTTTCCAGCCTGGCTGTGGCGTGGGACATAACGAGAAAAAAAGCCTGAAATCCACTGCTTAGGGAATATTTCTGTAATGTTCAAGGGAGCAGAAGAGGTGGGAAGAGCAGCCTGACAGGAGGCTGGGATGGAGGTGAAGGAGGTTTGAGCAGAGGCCGGAGCCAGGGATTACACAGAGTGCCCGTGTTGGAGTTCCCAGCAGTGTTACGCACACCACGTGGGTCCGTCGGAGCTCGGGATTGCGAGCACGTCTTTCCTCAGAGCTTACTCAGCACCCGGAGCCGCTCCTGCCGCGTCTGTCCCGGCGGCTCCGTTGCATCTCTTCCCGGTGGGAAAGCCCAGCCCTGCCCCTCAGCCTCCTGCCAGGTTCTCACACCCAGGCGGGTGGAGCAGAGCCCATTACCGGTGTTCTGTTCTCTGATTCACGGTGCAGGCAAGCACCTGGCACGTGTTTGGGGCTGGATCCGTCCGTGGTTTTTCTCAAACAACTGTTCTCAGTGTCACAGGCTGAGGATGTAAGTAAATGTTTTGTTTGTGGGGCGGGAGGAAGTGTTTTAAGGCACCACCCACTGGAGGGCACGTTTCACACGTGTTGTAGCTCGACTGCTCTGGCAGCAGGAGTTTGAAGTGCCAAACCAAGTGAGTCTGGCTGCATCCAAGGCTGAAAAATGGGTTCTGGGGTGGGCTTGGAGCAAGAGGGAACTTCTGGAATGAAGAGCAAGTCCTGCCAAATGATCTGACACTCCCACTTCCCTGAGTCTTGAAGTGGCTCACCTTAAAGCTGTTTGGTGGTGGCATCACTGGGGCTGTCACCAGGGCTCTGAGGAGCCTCGGCTCTGGATGTTCTTGGTGCTGCTTCTCTTCTTTGCCCCTTTGGCTGTGAACTTGGGTGGGCTGGGCACACACACGCTGGGGAAATTGCCCATTTCTGCCCAGTCTGACTGAAATCCTCGGAGGAAGAAGGATTGAGCAGAGCTGGAGTTTCCCCAGCACTTCCCCTTTGCTCATTGCCCCCACAGGTGTGTTCAGGGTGACACTGAGGCTGATCCCACCAATAAACTGGTATTTGGAGAGCTCCAAGGCATGACCCCCATCCAGTCCTAAGGATTTTGGGATCATGTGCAGTGCTTCACTCTGGATTATATTCAGGATGAGGTTGGCTCTGGCTTAAATTGGTCGCCAGACATAACAAAAACAGGCCTGGCCCAAATGGTGCTTCCAGTGGGGGATTGGTGGGAGCCCCAATGCTCCCACTTAGAGAGATGTCATTCCTTTGGAGTGGTATCTTTGTCAAGCTTGGATACAGAGAGCAGCTGAAGATTATCCCCAAATCTATTTGTAGGCCACTTTTAGACCCAACCTTTAAGCTTCCTGCCTTGAAGGATGCCAAGATTCCAGGAAATAAAAACGTGGTTGGTCGGTGGTTTGCTGCTGTTTGTTGTTTTGATGTGTTTGTTTTTTTTTAATATAGATATAATTTTGAAACAGCTTTAAATTGGGTAACTGGATTAGCAAATTGCTGCTGTTTATTTTTACAGGGGTGATTCAGGTTAGTGGAAAGCTTAAATCACTGTTAATCTTCATTACCATGCAAAATGCAGGACAGAATTCAGTAAATGTGTGAGGGTGACACACTGAGCTTCAGTGTAAACACTTAAAATATGAGTGAGCCTCCAAATGATGCTGCCTCAACAAAACAGAGTTGTTCCAGTGGGGTAGGGAATTCTGGCTATTTTTTCCCCCACCTCCCTATTTCATGTGACTCTCTGCTCCATTTCTGCTGTCCTCCTCTCAGCTTCATTTCCATGGTGGTAAATAGGATGGTTTTATTTAAGTTGTTGTGTAGCTCTTGCTGAATTATGAGGAGCAGCTGAGGGAGCTGGGAAAGGGGCTCAGCCTGGAGAAAAGGGGGATCAGGGAGGACCTGGCTCTGCACAACTCCCTGGGGGCAGTCAGGGGGGATTGGGCTCTGCTCCCAGGGAACGAGGGACAGGACAAGGGGAAATGGCCTCAAGTTGCACCAGGAGAGGTTTAGGTTGGATATTGGGAAAATTCCTTCATGGAAAGGGTTGTCCAGCCCTGGCACAGCTGCCCAGGGCAGTGGTGGATTCATCATTCCTGGAGAGATTTAGAAGCTCTGTGGATGTGGCACCTGGGGATGTGGTCAGTGCTGGAGGAATGGTTGAACTCAGTGATCTTTTCCAACCTGAATGATTCCAGGAGTCCATGATTTTCCCAAGGACTCACTGGGGGCGTGGGGGAAGCACAACCACTTCTGAGTTGGGCAACTTTGTCATCAGCCAGTAATGGATGTGTCAGGAAACCACAGCTGAGTTTGTGCTACATCTTTCTTTGTTTTTTTTTTCTTCAGGGCTTGCACAAAGCCTGTTGAGTTGTTCAGGGTGATGCAAGAAGGATCCATCAGATTCAGAACAGATGTTTTCTTGCCAAATGGCTCTCTGAGGCGAGGAGAGGGACTGTTGCAGTTAATCACAGAGTCATGGAGTGGTTTGGGTTAGAAAAGACCTTAAATCCCATCCCATTCCACCCCTGCCATGGGCAGGGACACCTTCCACTATCCCAGGCTGCTCCAGTCCCCATCCAGCCTGGCCTTGGGCACTGCCAGGGATCCAGGGGCAGCCACAGCTTCTCTGGGCCTCACCATCCTCACGGGAAGTATTCCTTCCCAATATCCCATCTAACCCTGCCCTCTGGCAGTGGGAAGCCATTCCCTGTGTCCTGGCACTCCGGGCCCTTGTAAATCCTCTCTCTCCATCTTTCCTGTCAGCTCCTTCAGATACAGGAAGGTCACAATTAGGTCACCCTGAAGCCTTCTCTTTTCCAGGCTGAACAATCCCAACTCTCCCAGCCTTTCCTCACAGGAGAGCTGCTCCATCCCTCTCATCAACGTGCCGTGGTTCTGATTAAATCAAATCAGTGGCTGCAGCACATCTGATTAACAACAAAGACTTTCTTTGAGGGCTGTCATTGGTGTCATTGTTGCCTAACTGGTCCCTGATGCAAACTCCAGCTCTCAGCTCCGTGTTATCCTGCAGGAACGGCCTCCTGAGGCTCATCCAGAAGGGAACCTGAGCTGGCAGCCCGTGGCTCACAGCTGTCACAGCAGCCACATCCATTCTGCTTAAACTTAACTCGTTGGTAAAAGGAAAGAAAAGGATGAATTACTTCTATTTATCTGCAGCATTAAAAAGTCCTGGCTGCATTGTTTGTATTTGATTTATTATTTTTGATGGTTTTGATTTTGATTTTATTATTTTTTTCTCCCCCAGGTTACTGGTTATTTAGATGACTGCACCTGTGATGTAGAAACCATCGATGCCTTCAACAACTACAAACTTTTTCCTAGGCTCAATGAACTCCTGGAAAGTGACTATTTTAGATACTACAAGGTAATTTTCTCCTACAAGAATTGTAGTTATTTTTGTGCTGCTGTATTTGTTTTTTTTTTTAAATCTCCCTTGAACTTATTGCTGATCTTTTAAAATTCAGACACCTGCATTTTAACCCTGATCTTTTAAGGGTGCAGCCAGCAAGTTGGACCCTTCTGTTATGAGGAGAATCTTAATAAGATGCAATGGACTTTTAAAGATATTTTCTTATCCATTGTTCCCTCTTAAGCAACACATTAATGAAAGGACTTCCTTTGGTGAGCTGTGATTTAAAGATGTTGATGACCAATGGTCTGTAATGAGAGGATCCACGGTGACTCCCCAGTGACATGGAAAACCTGGATTGGTTACCCCACACTCAGGTTCATTGATGGCTGTTCCTGCCAGAAGTTACGTGGATTAGATTCCATGAGCTGGATTCTGCTCCCATTCAGTCAGATTCCCGTTGTCCCCCTCCCTCCCAAACCCACCAAATCTTGTTAAATGTTAATTGTTTTGGAAGAATGACGCTTGATCCCAAGTCACAGAAGAGAAAGATTGGGATTTGTTAAAGGAGCTCATGTCCCTTCCCCTTCCAGGGTTGGGGTTTGTAACAGAAATGCTGAGATTGCTCTGAATGAAGCAATCCTGGAATCCCAGAATGGTTTGGGTTGGAAGGGACCTTAAAGCCCATCCTATTCCTCCTCCTGCCGTGGGCAGGGACACCTCCCACTATCCCAAGCCCTGTCCAACCTGACCTTGGGCACTTCCAGGGATCCAGGGGCAGCCCCAGCTTCTCTGGGCACCCTGTGCCAGGGCCTCCCCACCCTCCCAGGGCAGAATCTCTTCCCAATATCCCATCCATCCCTGCCCTCTGGCACTGGGAAGCCATTCCCTGTGTCCTGTCTCTCCATGCCTTGTCCCCAGTCCCTCTCCAGCTCTCCTGAAGCCCCTTTAGGCCCTGCAAGGGGCTCTGAGCTCTCCCTGGAGCCTCCCCTTCTCCAGGTGAGCACCCCCAGCTCTCCCAGCCTGGCTGCAGAGCAGAAGCAACTGTGGCCCTCAGAACATTTTGGAATTATGGAAATGCCTGTGTGAGAAAGCAGCAACAGAAAGATCCAAGCAAGGATTAAAAGGATAACCTGCACTGATAACAAGGATATGAGTGATGCCATCAGTCTGGCTCACCAAGGAGTTGTTGGTGTGGGCACAAACAAGTGCAGAACATGGATTTCTGCAGAAAATGAGTGGAAGTTTGGCTTGGGTGCACAGAGGAGATGTGTGATTGAATAGGGTGATGTGTTATTTGCAGGTAAACCTCCAGAAACCTTGTCCTTTCTGGGATGACAACAGTCACTGTGGAATGAGGGACTGTGCTGTACAGCCCTGCCCCTCTGTAAGTACCAAATCCATTCCTCTCCATCTCTTTGCTTGTATTGAACTTCTGCAGACCAAGGGGAAACAGCAGCCAAGTGACTGAACCTTGGTGTTTTAGTTACAGCAAAACTGTGGCTCTGATGGGGCTTCATTGGCCATAAGAAAAGCCAAAATATTAAATTCTGAAAGTTTCAAGGCAGACTGGGATTTTAGTAGCTGACCCTCTGCAAACAGCCAAAAACTTCTCCTGGTCCCTCTTTTATTTTTTTCCATTAGTAGGAATTTTTAGGGCAATTTTAATGATGTTTTTGTGTTAATTGACAGCTGTTGCCCCACGAGCTGCACTGTGTTTTAGTTTTGGCTGATGGATTTGACTAAGAGCTTTCCAGCCCTCTTCTTTTAGGAGAAATGGCTCTTCCAGCATCCTATTTCCCACTCTTGTCCTTGTATCCTGGACAACAGGGTTTTGTTCCCTCAGCTGTAGGAAAACCTCCTGAGTGCAGGTGTGTGCCCAAAAAGAAGGGGGTGAGAAGGTGAGGCAGTCACAACTCGGTGGCTGTGGTCCCTTTTGGGGACATTTCATGTTTTGGAGTTGGCAGCCAGCACAGCCTGTCTTACTGTCTCACTCTTGGGTTCTAAAATGGAATGATGATTTTTTTTTTTCACCTCAAAATAACCCTAAATGTTGTTTAAATGCTTTTTTCTCCCCTTAAAAACTGTATTTTTGGTACTGATTATGATTAATGTGATGGAGTTTTGTTACAATTACCTAAGTTTTAGCTGAAAGGTGTTCTTATTTTGAGAACTGACTGTGCCTCCTGTTCTTATTTATTTTGATTTGGGTGCATTTCATCCTGAAATCAATAAAAACACCTCCTATTGCTTAATTTTTCTCTACTTGTGCTCCTTGCCATCCCAGCACTTGCTCCTGCAAGAAGTGGTTTTATTGCCTTCCTGCTCTTGGAGAAGATGGAGGCTGAGGAGAATTTAGGGTCTGGCTTTGTGGAGCTGGCATTCCACCATGGAGTGGTCAGAGGGAAGTTTGGAATGTCATGTACCAGGGGCTGCTAGATGCAACATCTGAGGAGGCTCCTGGGCTCCTGCCAGGAAGGTGATGCCAGACCTGGACTGGCCAGGGGCAGCTCCAGCTCCTCTGGAGTTTGGCTTTCCCCACTTCCTGCTTGGAAAAGCAAAGCAGAAGCTGATGTAGCAGCCGTGGGAGGCTGCAGGCCTTTGGAGAAGAGGAATCTTGCTGGAAAACCAAAATAAACCACTAGGAATCTTGCTGTTCCTTGGTCTGGGGAGGAGTGAGGAGTTGGATGTGCTGTAAGCTGGGCTGAGTGCTTCGATCACCTTCTCACCTCCAGCAGCTGTGCTGGCATCCCAAACCTCTCCCAGAGCTGGGGCTGAAAGGTCTCCTCAGCCCCACACGTGGCACGTGCTTTGTTTTGTCTTTCAGGATGAAGTCCCTGATGGAATCAGATCTGGAAGTTACAAGGTGGGTGTGTGTGAGCACAAAAGGATGAGGTTTATTTTGTGCCATAGAACTGATAAGGTTGGAAAAGACTTTTGAGATCATTGAGTACAGCTGTCACCCCCACCACGCCGTGTTCATCGCTAACTCATGTCCTCAAGTGCCACAGCCATGTGTTTTTTGATCACTTCCAGGGATGGGAACTTCATCAGTGCCCTGGGCAGCCTGTTCAGTGCCTGACAACCCTTTTCATGAAGGAATTTTCCCTAATATTCAACCTAACCCTCCCCTTGCACAACTCGAGGCTGTTTCCCTTGTTCCCTGGGAGCAGAGCCCAATCTCCCCTGGCTGCCCCCTCCTGTCAGGGAGATGCAGAGAGTGAGAAAGTCTCCCCTGAGCCTCCATTTCTCCAGGCTGAGCCCCTTTCCCAGCTCCCTCAGTCACTCCTGGTGCTCCAGACCCTTCCCCAGCTCCATTCCCTTCCCTGGACACGCCCCAGCCCCTCAAAGTCTTTTTTGTCACGAGGGGCCCAAAACCGCCCCCAAGATTTGAGCAAGGGTCAGTATTTGTCCGAATTCTCTTTGTTCCAAAATTTTTACCCTCTTCAAGTGCTTGGGATGCCTCAGAGCCTCTGAGGTGGCTGTCCTGGAGCCAGGTATTCCTGACATCTCTCCAAGAGCAGGTGTCAGCAGGCACAAAAAGCTCCCGGGGCAGTGCCAGAGGCTGCCCCGAGTCCCTGCAGGACTCGTCACCATTGCACAAGCCTTTGGATACGTGCAGACATCCTGTGGAAACACAGGGTGGGGTGAATCATGAGAGGGTTTCTGGGGCTTAACCTGGGTAGTGCATTAAAGGCAGAATTGAAACAGCAAAAATAAAAACTCCTTTTTAATCCTCATCCCTCTTTGCTTTCCCACCCAGTATTCGGAAGAAGCCAATAACCTCGCCGAGGAGTGTGAAGAAGCCAAGAGACTCGGAGCTGTTGATGACTCTTTGAGGTTTTGACTTCCTTTGCCATAATCCTTCTGTGTCTTGAAGGAAAGCTGGGATCAGTGCTCTCTCTGAGGCTCTTTTCCCACTTGTTTTGCAGCAAGGAAACCCGGGAAGCCGTGCTGCAGTGGGCACGGCACGACGACTCCTCGGACAGCTTCTGTGAGGCTGATGGTATGGGCACCTGGGGGAGCTGGCAGGGCTTGCAATGGCATTTAAGCACTTCTGCAGAAGTTAAAATCATGGAATGGTTTGGGTTGGAAGGGAGCTTCGAGTTTATCCAGTTCCACCCCCTGCCACGGGCAGGGACACCTTCCACTAGCCCAGGCTGCTCCAAACCCCGTCCAGCCTGGCCTTGGACGCTTCCAGGGATCCAGGGGCAGCCACAGCTTCTCTGGGCACCCTGTGCCAGGGCCTCCCCACCCTCCCAGCCAGGAATTCCTTCCCAATACCCAACCAAAATTTCTCCTCTGGCACTGGGAAGCCATTCTCCCTTCTCCTATCCCTACAGTTCCTGAGGCAGAGCTCCTCTCTGGCCTCCCTGTTGCCTCTTCAGATCCTGGAATGTTGCTGTGAGGTCTCCACACAACCTCCACTTCTCCAGACTGAACAGCCCCAATTTCCAGGCCAAGGTGTAATTAATTTCAGCAAACCTGGATCGTAAATAGCATTTCTGCTCTTTTCCACCCTCACTATTTTGAAAATAATACACCAATATTTCTGATAAAGCTTCCTTGCTGCTCGGGGCCTTGCTGTGTTTAGCAAGGTGGGGAAGAGGTGGCTGGGTGAGCCTTGGGAAATGTCATTTTCCCTCAGAAAACCCTTGTCACTGAGCCAGCACTGTGCTTCACAGACATCCATTCTCCTGATGCTGAGTATGTGGATTTACTCCTGAATCCAGAACGTTACACTGGCTACAAGGGGCCGGATGCCTGGAAAATTTGGAACAGTATTTATGAAGAAAACTGCTTCAAGTAGGTGCTCTGGGGGACAAATTCCACGAGCCCGAGGGTGCTGATCTGTGCAGAGGGGCAGAAATGAATCCTCATCCTCCTGTCCTTGCTCCAGTGCCTGTGCCAGGGTGGGATACACCAGGGACAAGTCCTGTGGCTGTCCCAATGGAAGACACTTGAGTTTTCCTGCTTGTTTTTTCTTAAAAAAGAAGAAAACATCACCAAAACCCCACAGAAACCCACATTTTGCTTTGTCCTTCCCCTTCCTGAGCAAAGCTAAAGCATGGAAGGGGTTTTTAGATCCCCTCAGGCTGTTTGACTGCAGAAGTAGCTACTTCTGCTCTGCTCTGTGCACAGAGGAGACAGTAACTTATTTACATACCTTATTTAAATGATGTTTTTTCCCCCTCCCAGGCCTCAGAATGTAAAAAGACCTTTGGCATCTGGCAGAGGTGAGTCACTTATTTATCTCACTAAGTGGGTTAGTGGTGAACTGATCCCAGCTCCAGGAACAGTAAATGTTCTCTGGGCTCCTTCTCCTGCTGGGTGAGAAATATCCTGTAGCTCTTGACCAAGTGTAGGATTTCATTGCACCTGGAAGTGGGGTTTTCTAACATCCATTGTGGAAAAAGAATGTCTGATCTTCCAGTCTTGGAAAAAATGTGAGTTTTGGAGGGACTGGGAGCAGGGCTGACCCCTGAGCTCTCCCTGGGTCCCTGGTGTCTGTACTTGGCAGTGCCAAACCATCTGTGACGGACTGAAATGAGAACCTGGCTGGGATCCTCCATGGAAACCACCCAGGAGGAGAAGCTCTGCCCTAGAGGCAGGGCCAGGCAGTGTAAATGAGAGCAGGGAAAGGGTTTGGAAACATGAGAACATCATCAACCTTCAGAAGTACCCTCTGCCATCCATGACCTCCTCATTTTCCCCTGAATTATGGAGGTGATTAACCCCCTCCTTTGACCCTGGTGTGAAGGAGTGGCTCTTCTTTTCTTTTTTCTTCTTCTCTTCTCTTCTCTTCTCTTCTCTTCTCTTCTCTTCTCTTCTCTTCTCTTCTCTTCTCTTCTCTTCTCTTCTCTTCTCTTCTCTTCTCTTCTCTTCTCTTCTCTTCTCTTCTCTTCTCTTCTCTTCTCTTCTCTTCTCTTCTCTTCTCTTCTCTTCTCTTCTCTTCTCTTCTCTTCTCTTCTCTTCTCTTCTCTTCTCTTCTCTTCTCTTCTCTTCTCTTCTCTTCTCTTCTCTTCTCTTCTCTTCTCTTCTCTTCTCTTCTCTTCTCTTCTCTCTCCTCTCCTCTCCTCTTCTCTTTCTCTTCTCTTTCTCTTCTCTTCCTCTTCTCTTTCTCTTCTCTTTCTCTTCTCTTCTCTTCTCTCCTGCTGAAGGGGATGTACAATGTCCCTGGAAATATCAGGTTTTACTTCCTTTGCAAGTACTGATCCCTCCTGCATTGCTCAGGTTACTCAGCACCGTTGCTCATCCGGTGTCCTCACTGCTGCACTTGGGGTTTTCTGTGTTCAGAACATTTCCAAACCTCCCTGGAGGTTGTCAGAGCAGATGAACAGAGCAGTGCTTGTGCTTTGGAGCTTCATTTTGGTTCTGTGTAATTTTCTTATCCTCTTTTTCTCTCTCTCCTTCCACCATTTGTGCTTTTTTCCATCAGGAGACGACGGAGGTGAGTGGCACTGTTTGTTTTTACTGATAACAGAAACAAATGGGGTGTCTTTATCCTGCTGTCACGAGCTGTGCCATTAGATAATGCACCTGGCTGGCAAAAGTATTAATCAGGCAAACCAGAAATTACAGTCATGGAATCATAGAATATCCTCAGTGGGATCACAAGGATCATGGAGTCCAACTCCTGGCCCTGCCCAGACACCCCAACACCCCCATTCTGGGCATCCCTGGGAGTGGTGTCCAAACACTCCTGGAGCTCTGGCAGCCTCAGGGCCGTGCCCATTCCCTGGGGAGCCTGGGCAGTGCCCAGCCCCCTCTGGGGGAAGAACCTTTCCCTGAAATCCAACCTTAACCCACCCTGGCACAGCTCCAGCCATTCCCTGGGTGCTGTCCCCGGTCACCTGAGCAAAGAGGACCCTGTGCAGAGATCCCTGTGAGCTCCCTATCCCATCCCATCCTCATGTGAAGGGCTTAAAAAGTCCACCAGCATTTTTTTAAGAGCACAAGTCCTGTTTGAAGGCAGTCACTGAAGTGTGGGAAGCCTTTGGGAACAGGAATTGTCCTGGGGTTTTTTTCCAGTGTTTGTTGCTGAGAAAGCTTTGAACAGACTCGTAATCCCAGCAGCCTCTGAAGCTGTAGGAGCTGGGTGCCCAACTCCCTCAGGCCCTGGGAAGGGCTGGTCCCTGGAGTTCTCCACTCCCCACAGCATCTTTTTGTGTCCAAACCATCCCCAAACCCTGATCTCCAGATCTCTTCCAAGCAGGGACAGTGAAACCCTGGCTTGTGGGATTCTGCACGCTCGGCTGCGCTCTGTGGTTTTTTGGTTGGTTGGTTTGTTTGTTTTATAAAAATATCCCTCTCCCCACTCTGCCCAGAAGAGGAAAGCAATCCCTGATCCTTGTTTTTCCCAAGCCTGTGCTGTTCTGCCCCCCCAGCCCCTTGGGGGAAGCCCACGTGCTGTTTTGAGCTGCTGCCACGCTGTGTTACAGAAGCATCAGTCACAAGGGTGGGCAGGAAAACTCTTCTCATGCTCTTTTAATGCTCTTTTCCCAATTCCTGCAAGCTGGAGTGGGCAGAGGCTCCTCTGGGGCCAGCCTGGGAGGTGGATTCGGGGCATCAGGCTTGGGCTGTGCCCTCACTGATGTGTTTTCCTTTCTTTGCAGGGCAGACATTTTACAAGTGGCTCAAAGGTAATCCTTGGTCTGAACGTGGTTGCTCTTCCTGGGATGGACACCAAATGGCCAGGGAGTGGGTGGGATTAGTGGCCACACTCAGTGGGATGAGATTCCTGCCTCACAGCCAGGAGAATTGAAAAGCCAGTGGGTGCTTTCAATGTCTCAAACTGCCCTTTTCTTTGCAGGGGTCTGTGTGGAGAAAAGAGCTTTCTACAGGCTCATCTCCGGTCTCCACGCCAGCATCAACATCCACCTGAGTGCCAGGTACCTCCTGCAAGGTAAATCCTGCTTCCTGCCCCAGCCTCACCCCAAAGCTGACACTTCCATGGCTCTGCTGAATGCTGCTTGGAGCCTGTTCCAGCAGGGTTCAGGCCTGTTTGTGCTCTTCCAGCACCCAGCTCTGTGTAACAGATTAGGGATGCAGTTTCCACATGGCCCACCAGGTCTCACAGGGGCTGGGCCGTGCTCTGTGCCAGGACTTCCAGCACATATTCCCTCTGTTCTTCCTCCAGGGTTATTTTGGAGTGGGTTTCTAACTGTGGGTCCAGGCTGTCCCTTCCCAGCCTGGTTTTGTGATGGCCAATTCAGCAATAACCTCACCTGGGCTGGGAAATGCTTGGCTGGGCTTTCCCAAGGCCATTGATCCACTTCCAGCAGCCACTTCCCTTCCATTTCCACTTCCATTTCCACTTCCACTTGTATTTCCAATTCCACTTCCATTTTCATTTCCATTTCCATTTCCATTTCCATTTCCATTTCCATTTCCATTTCCAGTTATTTCCATTTCCTTCCCATGCTTTGCTCCATAAGTAGCTGTCTAAGGAATCCCAATTTCAACCCTGGGCTTGAAAATCAAGGTGATAGCTGTTGGAATTTGGGCAAGTCAGTTAGATTTAACCAAATAATTGTATTGAAGTCTCCACAGCCCACGTGGGCCTCAGCTCAGTGTGAGTTAGATGGGATAATGTGGGAAACATCAGAGGCAGGAGATGAGCTGGGGCTGCAGCATCACCTTGGTCTGAATTTCACATCTTCCACTACATATTTTATGTAATAATCTTAAATACATGGCAGGATGAGCAACAGAAATATCCTTTGTGGGCTTGAAAATGGAAAACAGAGGCCAGTCTCCTCCTCTCTTGCTTTTCCATATCATCAAGAATTCTCTTAAGGTGTCCCTGTTTGTTAGGAAGACTCAGGAACCACCTGAGAAAAGTCTGCAGGAGTTTGGTGTTTGCTGGGGGTTGAGTTGGGTTAAAATCATCCCTCCCTTGGGCAATTTTGAGGCAAAATTTCTTTGCTGGAAGGGGCTTCCCAGGGAAGTGGTGGAATCACCATCCCTGGAGGTTCAAGGAGCGACTGGATGTGGCACCCAAAGGTTGGACTCGGTCAAAGGTTGGACTCAATGATCTTGGAGGTCTTCTCCAACCTTCATGATTCTGTGGTTTTGGGTCAGTGCCTTGGAAAAGCTGGGATCTCCCTGGCTGGAATCCCATTTCCCTGGAGGAAGGAGATGAAGCAGAACAAAACCCCTCCACCTCATGTCTTTGGGGGGGTTGTTTTTTTTTCTGTCTCAGATACGTGGTCGGAGAAGAAGTGGGGCCCCAACGTCACGGAGTTCCAGCAGAGGTTTGATGAAGTCCTCACCAGAGGGGAAGGGCCCAGAAGACTCAAGAACCTCTATTTTCTCTACCTGATGGAGCTGAGGGCCCTCTCCAAAGTGCTGCCCTTCTTTGAGCGCCCGGCTTTCCAGCTGTACACCGGCAATAAAAGCCAGGATGCAGAAATGAAACACCTGCTGCTGGAAATCCTCCATCTGGCCAAGTAATTGCACTCAGTACCTGGGGACAGTGGCTCTGGCAGCATCTCTGAGTGTGCTTAACCTGCCACGTAAAGCTCCTAGAAAGGCAGGTTCTGGCCTCTTTCCTGCAGTGATTTGTGCAGTAGAATCATAGAAATACGGGATGGTTTGGGTGGGAAAAGACCTTTTTGAGGTCATGCAGTGCTGCCCCCCTTGCAGTGAGCAGGGGTGTAGTGCCAGTAGTGAAGTTTTGCTGGCAGCACGTGAATATCTGTATGCAAATTGCAGGATTTGGGTAATTAGTGCCACGGTTTAATAGCCTCGGCTGCCTTTTGGATTTAGCAGAATTGGATTTAATAACTGCCTACGTGTCAGCCCTAAAATTGGCTACCTGTGTGACTCATCTGTGGGATACCAGGCCTGGCTTCGTGTTTGCAACTAGAAAAACATCCTAAATATCTTGGTAACAGAGGTTTGGGCTGTTGGATGGAGTTTGGAGTGAAAGGAATGGAAGGTACTGGAACCAGCCAGAAAAGGGTGTCTCTTAAAGTGCTCAGTGCTTGATTTATCTTGTCACCCTCCTGTGCTTCTGTCTGTCAGAAAACACTGAAATTGCTTAAAAACCATCAAGCAATTGCTGAAAATGTCTCCAAGGTTAGATGCCAGCTCAAATTGGAGGAGATAATAGAATCCCAGAGTGGGTTGGCTTGGAAGGGGCCTTAAATCATCTCATCCCATTCCTTGGGGTTGGATGGAAGATTAAAACACGTCTGGAGATGTCCAGTGGCTCCCACCTCTGTTTATCCCCCACCCCTGACTGCAGCCCTACAACCAACCTGGGCAGAAATCAAACTCTCTCCATTCCCTTCCAGGTCTTTCCCGCTGCATTTCGATGAAAACTCCTTCTTTGCAGGGAATAAAGAGGAAGCTGCTAAACTAAAGGTGATTTCTGCCAAAGACCCCACTGCAGGAGGCTTTTCCCTCCCTCAATCCCACTGAAATCCAGGATTAATTTGGATTAATACCTGGAAAGAGCCCTAATTGATGCATAACCACGACCAACACGAATGTCTTTTCCCCCAGGAGGAATTTAGGCTGCACTTCAAGAATATTTCCAAGATCATGGACTGCGTTGGCTGCTTCAAGTGTCGGCTGTGGGGGAAGCTGCAGGTGAGGTTTGTCTGCAGTGTCTGGGAGCACCTGGAGCTGGGACTGGTGTGGATGTGGCCCTTGGATACCAGTGAGCTCCTGGATACAGCTCAGGGCTGCTGCATTCCTTAGCTCCTCTCCAGGCAGCAGGAAGAGCTGATCCCAGCTTGCTCAGCCTGTGGAAAACCGGGATAACCCAAGAGAGGGGAGGGAGTGCAGAGCCTGGGTTGAGAGGAATCCTCTTGCCCTGTTGAGATGATGTTGCCCAGGGGGAGGGAGGTTGGAGGCTGCTGTTCAGTGATCCTGTTTGATCCCTGCACAGACTCAGGGCTTGGGCACGGCGCTGAAGATCCTCTTCTCAGAGAACCTCATCGAAAAGATTCCCGAGAGCGGCCCTTCCTATGGGTTCCAGCTGACCAGACAAGAAATTGTGGCCTTATTTAATGCCTTTGGGAGGTGAGTTTGAGAATTTGCCCTCTGCTTTTGCACAGGCTGCTGTGTTACATCCAGTTTCAGCTCTCATTTCAGTCAGTTCTCAGCTCTTGTCGTAGTCTGATATCAGGTGGTGCTGATACAGAGTGCAAGAGTTGGAATAATTGAAAATATTCTTTATACTCTACATTTTTGTGAGGAATTCAAGGAAGCATTTATGCTAAAATCCAAAGAATTTCATAATTTTTGAGGGGACTGTGTGACTCTGTCCTTGGAGCACATTGTCCCAGGCAAGGGCTGCTTTCCTCAGGCCTCTCCTGCTCCCTTCCACCACTTCATTCCCAGATCATGATTACATTTTACAGGAATCCATCAGTCCAGCCTCTCTGGATGAGGAGTTTTTGTCAGAAAAGGAGGATAATGAGGCCTTTAGGAGAAGATTTCAGGACACTCTGGTTATACATGAGCTCTTTGTGATGTTGAGAGACCAGGAATTTGTGGCAAACAGGTTTTTCCAAGGATGAGTTCCTTAACATCCTGTTCCACTGTGTTTCCCAGTGTTTGCTTTAAAAAGAGGCAGGGGAATCAGTGAAGGGCCTGGTCGTAACCTCAACCTAATTTAGCTGGAATTCCAAATCCTCTTTTCCCAAGAGCTGCTTGAAGCTTTGCTTGATACAGCCCCTTCCTCCCGGATTTTAAATAATTCACGACGTGGATGTTGCTGAAACGTTTCCCTTCTGCTCTCCTTGCACACAGGGTTTCAACCAGCGTGAAAGAACTGGAAAACTTCAGGAATATCTTAAAAAACATGAGGTGAATTCAGTGGAGAAAGAGTGACTTGTGGGCAAACACCATCATTCCATCACACTCCAACCATGGAAGCCACTTGCTGGGCCTCCTGTTCCCAGCTGATTGTCTGTAACCTGCTGAGGAGATATTTTGTACAAGGGAAAGGAAAAAAAGCTATTTTTTTTTTTGTATAAAAGCGGGGACTGTATGTAAATTTTATTTTCTATATTGGAAGATCATTTGGAATAACTCTTTGAAATGTTGCTGTGCTGTTTGGATGGATCACAGCCATGGCTTTGCCTTTGGAAGCTGGAGGCAGGGCAAGAACTGTGCCATTGAATAAATTTGGGGGAAATTCCTTGTCTGCTCCGTGATTCCAACCAGCCCCTCCCTCACAGGGTGCCTGCACCAACTTCCTGCTGCATAAAAAAACAACTTCAAAGGATTGTAGGAGCTGCTGCTGCTGTCCCAAGGTGAATTCCTCTTCTTCAGGAAGCGTTCCTGTGGGACCAGGCAGTTCCTGGTGCTCCTTGCAGCCACTGAAGGCTGGGAAGATGCACCCAGAAGGATCCTGCTGGAGGAATCCCATCTCTTTCCACGTGGCACCTGGAGGCTGCCATTCCTCAGCTGGGAAAAGAACCCACTGCCAGCTGCACCCGACCCTCCATGGGGCAGCAGCTGCTGCCAGGACCCCAATCCCAGCCCTCTCCCGGCCTGTGCAAGTGGGTTTGGCCTCTTTTGGGATCTGCTCCCTGGAGGCAGGGCTAAAATGGGAAAGGATGTGCCCGGCACGGGGCTGCTGCTCCTCTGAGGCAGCACGGGGGAACTCTCCTGCTCCAAGGACAGAGGTGCTGGGAAAGGGCAGAGCCCGGGGTGGGCACAGCCCCTGGATCCCCCGTTCCTGCTTCCAGCCAGCCCCCAGCTGCACCATCCAACATCCAACACCGCAGCACGGACAAAGGGCAGGCTCGGGGGTGGGCAGTGCTGCTGGATCCGTGTGGAAACCCCTCTGCTTTCCACCCTAAAATGTGGGAAGAGCAGGAAGAGGCAGCGTGTGCTCCAGCAGAGCTGCTGCCGTTCACCTCGAGGCCGTGGGGATGTGGAGAAACCTGGGCAAGGAACAAGGGAAGCTCCAGGGCTGGAGCTGGGGCTTTCAGCTCCTCCACGCTGCTGGGGCTGGGGGGAGCCAGTGCTGGGAAAGGACAAAGCACAGCCCCGGGCAGAAGTGTCTGAGCAGCGCTGGGAGCTGCTTTGAGCTGCTTTGAGCACACTGCACCTCACGAGATGGAGACACGGAGCCATGGAATAGCCTGAGCTGGAGGGACCCACAGGGATCATGGAGTCCCACCCCTGTCCCTGCCCAGACCCCCCAACAATCCCACCCTGGGCATCCCTGGCAGCGCTGTCCAAACTCTCCTGGAGCTCTGGCAGCCTCGGGGCCGTGCCCATTCCCTGGGGAGCCTGGGCAGTGCCCAGCACCCTCTGGGGGAAGAACCTTTCCCTGAAATCCAACCTAAACCTCCCTGGCACACCTTATTAAAGAGCCCCTCATTGCAGGATTTATTTACCCTTAATGTTCCAAATAATTTAAGGAGTAAACTCATAAAAATGCCACAGTGTACTTCTGATTTCTTAGAAAGTCAGCCTGGACCTTTTATCTGGGAGCGTGATCTCTGCGCATGGAACTCCACCAGCTTTATGAAAACATACCTTGCTTTCATCCAGGTTAGACAATTACAATTTTATATTGCAGATGTTGCAAACGTTTAAGCAATCTCTCCCCTCCACTGATCACTCCTTCCCTAAAAACTGGTTTTGATACTTAATTTTAAATAGGGCAGGACTTAACAAATCAATGCAGAGGGTTTCCACTAGACATGGACCCACTTGATAAGANCTTGTATTTCCAATTCCACTTCCATTTTCATTTCCATTTCCATTTCC
>VZRR01002513.1:6635-28349 GCA_013398015.1 Oreocharis arfaki
AGAACCGGCGGAGCTGGAGCAGCCGCCCGTGGCCTGGCACCCGTGGACTGACCTTTCCAGGGGCAGCGGGGAGGGCAGCTGGGGGTTTGTATCCCCATCCCCCCCGCCCCCCGGTACGGTGTCACCATTGTGTCACCATTGTGTCACCATTGTGTCACCATTGTGTCACCATTGTGTCACCATTGTGCCACGGTGGCCAGTGCTGGTGGTGGTGGCAACCCTCATCCCAGCCCTCATCTGTGCTTGCTGCAGCCCACCGAGCCCAGGGCTGGTGGCAGGTGTGTCCTGCTGCTCACAGGCAGGGTGGGCGTCCCAGGGGTGCCACGGAGCGGGTGGTAGGACTTTGGGTGGTGTGGGATGTGCCGAGGGGGAATGGGACCAGAGCTGGCCTCTGGAATCCCCCTGGCATCTGGTGGGACCGGGGTGCCTGTCCAACAGGGGAGCTCTGGGAAGGTGCCGGGGGGATTTCTGTGAAGTGCCATGCTCTACTGGTGGGGAAAGGTTTCAGGGAACTGGGCTGTGGGCGAAGCATGTGAGGCGGCTACGCAAGGTCATGGCACATGCCCCGGGCTTGTGCTGTCCTCCTGCCACCAAGCAGCTGGCCCCGGCCGGCCCGCAGCCCCAGGGACTGGCCCAGCCCCATGGCAAACAGCGCTGAATTGGGCGAGCTGACCCTTGGACTGGGCAAGGAGAGACGACCCTGCACTCAGGGCCAGTGTTCTCAGTGCCACCCTGGCTGTGCCCCGCTTCCCGCATTGCGGGCAGCCCCTCTGCCAGCACGGTGGGTGCTTATCCTGGTTTCCGTTCCCTCCTTCCGGCTCAGCCCCTGCAGCCCCTGGGCTCACTCCTGGCTGCGGGGCAGGTGGGTCAGCACCATTAGCCCCCGGCAGCACCAGGCAGGGCCGGGTGGCAGAGGTCCCAGGGACAGGAGCACTGGGGGTGCCGGGGGCTGGCTGCACGCTGGCAGCGGCAGGAGCCGGCTGGAGCTGTTTTCCTCTCTGTTTGCTCGGCCCTGGGGACGGCCAGCGATGCGGATCAAGGCCGGCGTCCTTCGGGCAGCCAATTGTTGGCCAGCTCGGAGGGGAGGGAGAGGGGCAGTCGCCCCAGGGCTTTCCCAACCCTGGAGAGGGCCACCATGCTAGTACTGCCCAGCCTGAAACAGCACCAAGTTTAGTCCACCCAAACACAAGGCTGGGTGATGCCAGCAGGGACCCAGGTGTGCCCACTGACACCCAGCACCCGGTGCTCCCCAGCTGGCCCCTGGTTGGGGCAGGCACCCCACATCCCCTCACAGGGCTGGGGGACATGGCAGCCTCAGTCCTGAGTGCCAGCACGTCCTTCTGGGCTTCTCTCGCTGAATCTTTTTCCCTGATGGGCCATGAAAGGGCCTTTATCTCCTCTCCTCCTCAGGGCTGGATCGCACCTGACAGGAGCCTGTGGTGGACTGTCTGGCCCTGGGACTCACAGTCACCCCAGCCAGTGTGGGGGTTCAGGACAGCCCTACAGGTGCCTCTGTAGGGAGCTGGAGCAGACTGCCCTTTCACTGGGACTGCAGGGACCATATCTGCTCCTTGGTCAGCTCTGGACTGACCACAGCGCCCCGGGGAGAGGAGGGACATGGCTGTGGCCACGTCTCCATTTTTAGCCCAGTTATAAATAACTCTAAACAAGGATGCTATAGTTGTCTGGGCTGAAAGGTGTCCCCGGTCCTCCCCTGCTCCCCGGTCCCCAGCTCCCCAGCCATCTGCCACCCTGCTGCCCAGGCCTTGGACAGTGTGCCTGGCATCCCCTGGGGGGCCTCCCAGCCAGCTCCACACTCCCTGACAGCTTGCAGGAAGCTTGGAGATGAACAGGACAGCCCCCTCCCCAGGGACTGGAGACCGCCCAACAGTGCCCCACATTTCCTTCCTCTGCCCCATGCTGCACTGCTGGCATCTCCTTGTGCCTCCTCAGAGATTCTGGCAGAGCTGCCTGAGCTCCCTGCCTGTCCTCAGGAAGCCTGGGTGGCTGCAGGGTGGAATGCTGAGCTCCCTGTGATGTGGAGGACCCTGAGGCTTGGGGAGCTGATGGAAGGCAGCTCTCAGCCCGGAGAGACTCCGGACCTGTGCACATGGGAGTGTTCCCCCGTGAGCAGGGGTCCCCCTGCAGAGTGGAGCCGCATCACCGTCCTGAGGGATAAATACCAGATCATCCCTCCAGCAGCTGATGGCACCCAACATCTCTTTGCCCATCCAAGAGAAAAAATATTGCTGGGCTACATGCCTGGCTTTCCAGTGGGATGTGGGGAGCAACAGAGCCCAGCAACTGGGGACACTGGGGAAACAAGGCGAGACAGGGGAGCTGGGCACTGGGTGCTGGATGTTTCCATGTTTCATCATGGCTGCTTGGGTTTGTTTGGCTTGAAAGGCATTTGAGTTGCATTTAAAGGCATTAAAGTCCTTGCTAAGTCCTTGCTTAATTACCTTAACAGCATTTAAGCCTTTGCTGCAGGATGGTCAGCCCACAGAAACAAAGCCCCTGGCCCGGCTGGGGCTGTGGGTACTTCCAGTGGGGGCAGCGGGGACACGGCTGTCCTGCCTGGGTGGCAGAGACGAGCAGGCTGCCAGCAGGTGCCAGCACCTCCGGAGGGGACTGAGGGGACAGTCTCCCTATGCCAACAGGAACAGTTTATTCCCATATCTTATGGCTCAGGGCATCCTCCTGCCCTCAAGTGCTTCCAAGCAGCCATGGTGCTTGATGGGTTGGAGCTGGGGGAGCCTGTGTAGGTCCCTCCAAACCCCTCAGTGGTGCAGGGAGAAGCATCAGGGTTACCCTGGGGCTCGTCCTCCAGTCCTTGGTTCCCAGATCGTGGCTTGGCAGGGAGGTGATTGAGGCAAAGATAACCCACCCTTCAGGTCTGCTGAGCAGCGCTTTGCTTCTGGCTTCTGTAAAGTTAATTGGTTTCGAGGTTCCAGGAACAAACGAAGGAGAAAAACCCACTCTCCGATGTGCGGGATCATTGAATGCTCTCTGGTGAGTTATAATTGCAAATCATGTTTTGAAATCACATTAACCAATTAGCCCGTGTTGTTGTTGTGCCCTGCCACATGACAGTGTGTGCCGCAAGGGAGGCGGCGGTCAAGGGCGAGGGAGGGGGCCACCAGCTGCTCCCTGCCACCTCCATGTCCAGGCACAAGCTACCAGCACCAGGGTGCTTCTGTGGAGGGAGGGCTGGGGGGGAGGAAGGCTCCAGCCCTGGACGTGGCCTCGGGTGTCACTCTGGAGTCCACCCAGCCCATACTGCTGGCCACAGGCATCCCTCTCCTCTTTACAATCAGCATTCCTTTTGTGCCTCGCTCGCTTCATGGTCATAGGGTCAAGAGGGCAGTGGGGGTCTTGGAGCCCTTCTGTGTGCTGGCGCTGTGTCTGTGGGATGCCCAGTGACGGGCACCAGAGGCATCAACTGGAATGTTCCTGGGAAGGGCAATCTCCGGGAGACTTCTTGCTCGAGAGGTCACGGTGGTGGCGGGGGGAACGCTGCTTGGGCTGCAAATCTAACCATTATCTCTGCCGTATCTTCCTGCCATCTGGGCTCTGGGAACAGCGGGCAGAGGCAGGCAGCAGCAGGCAGCGGGCTCAGGGGCCGGGAGAGGAAGCCAAGCGTGACAAGGAGAGCGTGCCCCAGCCATACATGGCACCCACTGCTTCGTGCCTGGGTCCTGGGCTGGCCTTGTCCATGCTGGGATGTTTGAGGCCGAGGGGTTTTATGGGTTCACTTAAACCTTTGATCTCAAAGCTGAAGGATAAGAAATAGGGCTGCTTTTGGCTGGGGGAAACGGGGAGAAGGCAAACCCCACAGAGGTGTGGTGAGGGTGAGGGCTCTGGCACAGCTCTCAGCTCCCTGCCACTGGTGAGGCAGGATGCTGCTGGCGAGATGAGCCGTGCTGTGCTGTGCTCCCCTGAAGGCTCCTCACATACGGGAATCCGGCGTCAAACTTTCCAGCCAGCTGGAGAAAACCGCACGACTGCAATTTTGCAATCCACTGGAGCCCTGACACCACCAGAGCCACTGGTGAGACTGGCCGGAGCTGCGTGGGGAAGCGCTGGTGACTAGAGGGCTCAGAGGCTCGAGAGCAGGGTCTTTGCCCACCCCTTTCACAGCTCCTGTCTATGTTTCCAGCCCGGCTGCATGAGCCTGCAGCTTCTGTGTGCCCACTGTGGAACACTGGGACAGGCTTTGGGAGGTTTTAAGGACATCACCCTCTTTTCCTCCTCTCCTCACTGCTTTGATTTTCCACAAAGCTTCAGCTTGGCACGGTGGAGCTCATGTCCTCTGCCCACCTGGAAAGTGGGAACGCTGGAGAGGGGCGTCACAGGCTGGACAAGAGGGGGGACAGTAAAAAGTAGACATGGCTGCATTTGGGAAGGGCATTTGGAGGCTGGGAAGGAGCAGACAACCTCCAAGTCACTTCCCACAGGTCCTCCAGCGTGCTACCCTGCTGCGCCCCATGCCATGGGGCCACCCTTCCTGTCCCCGTCCCTAGCACCTGTGCTGTGTTTGATTTCAGGGCGGAAGCTCTTGGCTGCCTCTTACAGCCCGGGTGAGTCGCGTTGCCGCCCGTCCCGGTACGTGTCTCCACAGGTGCCACGTGGCTGCGCCTGCCTTCACCAGAGCAGGGAAAGGGTTAAGCTGATGGCTTGAGGCCAGCCATGCCCATCCTCTGGGTGCCTCCGGCTCCCCCGTCACACTGCCAAACCTGGCTGCCTCCAGTCCCCCGGCGTGCCAGCCAGCGCTGGTTCAGCACTTACGCATGCTGCTGTTATTAGAAATTAGTTAATGGATGTATGTCTGCAGCCAAAGGAGAGCAGCAGTAACAGGAGCCGCGGGATTGCCGGGAGCGTGAGGGCAGAGCTGCCACTGAATATTTAACATCCCTCGATGTCCCGGCGAGAGGGTGCCGCTGCTGTGAGGGGAGGTTTTCCGCCTCTGCTCCCGGTGGCGATGCTCACTGCTGGCTGGCAAAGCCGCTTCCATCCCAGGCTGCCCGAGGCTCCGCAAGGATTTATGGAAGATATGCATAACACAAATAAAACCTTCCAGCGGCGTGCAGAGCCATTCTGCCAATGCACAGCAGCTGGGCAGGGTTTGCAGCTCAGCATGGGAGGTGGGTGGACTCCCAAGCGTGGACCCCCAAAATTTTCCTCTGAAGTAAAAGCCGGGCAGGACAGAGGAGCAGGAGGTAGTTTAGGGGTGACAGACCTTGGAAAGGGACAGGGAATCTTTGGGGACACGACTGGTGAGTCACCAGAGCTCATGGCTCTCCCTGAAGCATGTGAGATGCGCTTGGGAGAAGAAATTTTCTCTTCGGGGCACTTTTATGTGTCTTCATGAAAAAAGACATCTTTCAGCTCAGGTGGCAAGGTTTGATAGAGACTGGAGGAGGGGGCTGGCCTGTCCCAGCCACTCTGCGTCTTGTTGGGATGATTCCACATTGGTTGTTTGCTCCCAGTGTGATGAGATGCTGGGGCGAGTATTGTGAGGACAGTGGGCACCACGAGCAGGGCAGCCAGCTGGGCTGGCTTAACGCGGGAGCAGCCTGAGCTTCCCAGGCCAGGGAGAGAATCCGGCCGGAGGAGTGCTGCTGGGTGACCTGTCCCTGGCCTGAGAGGGGGGAAAACCCGCTGCCCACACTCAGCACAGACTGGATTTAGCCCTTCAGGTTAGGTTAAAGTGACAGCCCCAGCCCTGCTTCTTTGGAAGCAGCCCCTGGCCTCTGGCAGGAACCTCAGCTGCTCTAGGTAGGGATGCCCGGTGGGGTGTCAATACCTGGCGGGGTGCGGACGCCCAATATAGCGACCATGCCTAGGGGAGCACTGGTACCTCGTGCGGTCGCCGTGTGCGGTGCCCTGGGGATGTTTGGTGACGTACCTATTGCAGACGGGACAGCGCTGCCTGGACACTGATGCCCGGTGGGGGACGACGCCTGCTGGGGGGGTTATTCCCGTGCGGGAGGTGATGCCCAGTGAGACACTGATGCCCGGTGGGGCGGCTGTACCCACGGGCGATGGTCCCGCCGGGGCGGGGCGGTGCGGGGCGGGGCGGGGCGAGGCAGGGATCGGTCGATGCGGGGCGGTCGCTCCACCCGCTCCCCAGCGCTCCTCCTGTGCCCTGGCGGAGAGGAGATTGGGAGCCGCCGCGCTGGGGGCGGGCTCGGGTCCAGTTTAATCTCCGGCTCCGCCAGAATTACGGTCTCAGGATAGTCTCTAATCCGCGGCACCGGCCACCGGGGGCTTCTTGCCCCAGCCCGCAGCAGAGGCACCGTGGAAAGGGGGCAGGTAGGTCTCTCCGGTCTCCCCTGCTGCTCGCACCCCTAGGCTCGCTGCCTTGTCCTCCGTGAAGCTCATGGTTAGAGGCTGCCGCGCGCTCGCACCTCTCACCTCCCCTAACTCTCCTCCGCACCGCATCCAGTCCTTCCCGACCCATCTCCTTTCGCCGGCCCCGCTTTCCTCCCACAACCCGGCTCTATCTCCTCCTCCTTTTCCTCCTCCTGCTCCCAGCGCCGGGCAGCGCCGGGAAGACTCCGGGGCCCGGCAGCTCTGGCAGGTGGCAGCGCCCCGGGGCTGTTTGCTTTGCTGTACTCCTGCCACTTCCCTTCCTAGCGGCTGGCACCTTCCCACGGGTGAGTGACAGGTCCCGCGAGTACAGGGGGAGGCAGAGCCCTGCCGTGCCGCCTGGGTGCCCCAGCGCCCTGACACTGCCCCTGCCCGGACCGCGGTGCTGGGGGCTTCGGCGTGCATCATTCCGCTGAGACTCGTGGTGACACCAACCCCCAAACTCCCTTTACTTTCCCTTTTTTCTGTTTTAATTTTTAATTGCCACTGGGAATGACATATGTTTCTGAAGGCTGGAAGCGGCTGTGGCCAGGATCGGGTGTCAGGGTGTCAGGGTGCTGGAGCGGGGGGCACGGGCAGGGAGAGTGGGAGAGTGATGCCGGCCGTCATGGGCACTCTGGGGCTGGCTGGGACCTGCACGAGGTGATTCCGTCGGCTGTGGTATTTATAGAGCCTGGCTGCCCGGGACAGCAGCGTGGAAAGCCAGGCAGCACATTGCGTTCCTGTCGGCCACGCGTGTCCTATGCCAGCCGGCACGGTGGCCCTCTCTGCCGTGTCAGCTGTGAGCGTGCCAAGAGAGAAATCTTCCCCAAGGGAAACTGAACCACGGCAGGTGGTTGCTGGACTTGGGGTCCCCAAGCTGGGCTGGCTCTGTGGTGGCACAGGTGAGACCTGGCAAGTCCCCAACAGGTGGGATGGCAGGGAAGCAGAGCCCTGGCTGGCTGCAGAGGGCATGGCTGTGTTGAGCCGATGTGGAGGAGACGGGGAATTTTCCACTGGTGTTTGGACCAGGCCCAAGCTGTTAGGTGTTAGACCTGCTTGGTCCCTGTGGCTTCATGGGGGTACCCCAGAGAAAGCCATCTGTGCCTCACGACACTGCCCCATCTCCCAGAGCGGAGTGCTGGCGTGCCTTGGCTCTGGTGGCCAGGGATGCTATGGGGCAGTGGGACACCCCATCCCACCCGGGGGTTGCACGGGGGTGCTGGCACTGCGGGGGAGCCTGGCTGAGGCGCAAAGGGCCCCACAGCACCCGGCCGTGCTGCAGCTGTAATCACACGCCGGGGCCACGGCCACGGCAAACAAACAAGCACGGCAGAGCCTATTTTCCTTGGCGCGTGGGGATGCGGGAAGGAGCGGGATCCCACGGGCTCCTTTGGAAGTGCAACCCTTGAGAAAACAGAGGCGGGTCGGGGACAGGACGGACCCCCCATGCCCCTGGCTCTCCTCGCTGCGTGGGTCTCAGCCGCTGCGTGCCTCGCCAGGCGCTGACGCAGGTCTGGGACTGGCTGGGTCCCCCACGCCAGCGGGGCACGGCCAGCGCGGTCCTGCTGTCCCCATGGAGCGAATGTCAGGCTGGTCCAATGGTGAGAGTGGTATGGCCAGGCACAGCGGTGGTGCCATGGGGCTTGGGCAAATCATGGCTCCTGATTGGTACAGAGGGCCGTGCTGGGGGTGCGGGAGGCACACGGGGCTGTGGCTGAGGCCAGTCCCTCCTCCTGGTGTCTCCAGCACTGCCAGCAGCAAATGGCAGCTTGGAGTTTTTGCTATTGACCCATGTCATCCTGCTAAGGCCAGGTGTGTTTTGGGGGAGTGTGAACTCCTGGAGAGCATCTTGCTTCCAAGGCAAAACACAGCTCCAGAGGTGTGGTAGAAAACCAGACGTGTTCTTTCCCAGGCACTACCTGCCCGTCAGGCTCTGCAGTGCCACTACCTGTGCCACCATCTGCCCTGGGTGGCCCTGCATTCCTGGAGGGCAGTGTTGGAAGTTTAAAGCAAAACCCCTCTTACAGCCTAGTGCTGCCTGAGGTGCTTTGGGCTCAAGCTGGTGTCTCACCCGGCCTCCCCAAGAACCACACTGGGTGCCCTCGGCCTCGTGCTGTGCCCACCCTGTACCCATCCCTGTGCTGCCAGCTGCCTCTGCCACCCGACCTTGTACCACACGGACTCAAGCTGGCAGGTGACAGCAACAGCCTGGGCTGTCCCAGTGCTGGACATGACTCCCCTCGCCTGGCCTCAGCTTCCTCACTGCTCTTCCTGGCTCGCCTTGGACCTGGTGCTTGGATGTTGGAGGACATGGCAGGATGGTTGGTGATGGCTGATACCTGCAGCGTGGCCCCATCCTGGGGTGTGTGCCTGGCAGGTGATGCCGTGGCTGAGCTGCACCACGGCTCTGGTGCTGGAAAACCCTCTCCATGGCCCCACCATGGTGTTTGGCTACACCACCCCCTTCCCTGAACAGCCTTTCCCCTCTCTGGTGTGTCCCGGACCCTGGCACGTCCATTGCTGCAGGACAGTGGCCACGGGCCAGCTCAGCCGTTGGCACATTCTGCATGCAGGCACATTCTCAGGCTCAGGCAGAGCTGTCCCCCAGCACACGGGTGCCACTTGTGCTCTTAGAGGTAAGACCCTGGATGGACACGGCTGCCCACACGGTGCAGCAGAGATGGCCAGAAGTGCCCAGGCAGGTGTTGGTGCTGCCAGAGCCCTGCTAGCCAGGACAGCAGCTCCCAGAGCCACTTGTTCCTACTTGTCACTGCCAATCCTGCCCTGGCTGGAGCACTGGGGGAGTTGCCTGACCCGAGGCTGAGCCATGGTGTGGTATTTGGGGCTGAAAGGGATGAGGTAAGCCCAGGAGAATGCCTACTCTACCCACCTTGTGCTGGGGGCTTGAGTGGGGCTGGCTGGCATGACCATCTGGTGAGGATGTCATCTCTTGAGGATTTCTGAGAGCTATCTCAGGAGAATCTCCAGCAGATCTCTTTGGGGAAGGTCTACAGCAGGGCTACCCAGAGGGTTCTCTAGCCAGGCACCAGACAGGTTGCCTCCAGCTGTCCTTTCCCACAGCTGCTAGAGTTCCCATTCCCACGGGGATGCCCCCCAGAACTGTTGCTCTGAAGGTGAGGTGCCTGGCCATCCCCTGAATGGCTGGATTTGCCCCTTTAGATGCCCACTTCCTCTAGGGGAGGTGGCACCCTGACACTGCCTTTGCTTAGCTGGGAGGTGAGGGGTGGAACACCATGGGTTAAAACCAGGTTTGGGGTGCTCATTTTAGGAAGGCAGCTTGGGGGGAAAGCTATGGCTGTGTGTGCCTCAAACGAAGGGCAGACCCCACTCCCAGGGCAGCCATGGAGGGTGGTTCCCTGTGGAGGGCAAGGAGAGGGGGGTTTTTTCTGCTGTGTGCCCTGCTGCGGTCAATTTCCCTGGGGAGGGGTTGCCCAGGGGCCCCCCAGGTTTGGGCTGTTGTCCAGCTGTGGCCATACACCTCTGTGTCCGCAGCAGTGCCAGGGGCTGACCAGGGACCCCCTGGGCCCAGCAGCAGTGCTGGGGGTAACCCCAGGGCTGGGGCTGATGGCAGTGGGGGGACATGACTGCCCGCTCACCCAAGCTGCCCATCGCTCTGGCAGGGCTCGGTCACCAGCACAGCCTCAGGGAATATGAGACCTGTGTGCTCAGCTCTGCTGAAACCCGAACAGCCACCTGGGCAGGCGGGCACGGACGGGGGGGCTGCCGTCCCCCTGGCACGCACCGGCAGCAGTGGGATACCTGGCTGCCAGCACGCAGGCCGGCAGCTGCGGCAAGCTTGGCGCTAAAGCCGGATTAGCACCCGGAATAGTCCCACGGCCCCAGATGGGCCGGATTATCGAGGATTCATCTGCAAGGCAGAGGAGATGGGGAGGGAGTCTCTGCCCTCCGGGGCTCCCCGGCCTGGGGGAGCACTCACCTGCTGCCAGGGAGACCCCAAGCCTTCTCTCCCCGCAGGTGGGAGCAGTGGGTGCTCACAGACGGGTGTTGTGGGCTGTGGGGACGCGGTGGGTCACGGCCCCCCGGGCTGGCACTGCCTGGCACGGGCACGGGTGGCAGGCACTGGTGGCCGTCCACACGTGTGCCGTACTCCCACCGGCACCGTGTGCGCTGGTGGGGGCTGTGCCGGGCCGGGGCTCGGCAGAGGGAACGGGCACAGTGCAGGAGCCGGGCTTGCCCAGGGTGGTACACATCCTCCCGGCCATGCTGCCAGGTGCAATGGACCTCCCATCCAACATATCTGCTGGCATTGCCGACAGAGCTCCCCTGCCCAGCCCCCCGCTCCCGCCCGTGCCGCGCTCCCAGCTGGGATTTTCCACCTTTTAAATAAAGTCTGTGTGGAAGCGAGATGTGAGGCAGAGAGAGAGATGCAATCCCTCCCAGCACTGGAACCCTCACTGCGGTGCCCTGGTCCCCGAGGAAGGCTGGCAGGGGGCCGGGGTGAGCCCGGGACTGCCCGTGTGCCAGGGCAGGGCAGGGATCTGGGAGCCGGGCCGCCCCACACACGCATCGCAGCGAGGGCGGGCAGGCGTCTGCGCTGGCCGGGACTCAGTGCGCGAGACCAAACGTGGCCTCCCCCGAAGCGCAGACGTGGCCGGCCGGACGGGACGTGCCGTCCCACGCATCCGGCTCCCTGCTCCATCTGCACGGCTGCGGGACAGCACCAGGGACCGGCTCAGGCTGCCTGGCCACGCCGTAGTGTTGGTGGGGTGTCACCAAGCACTGGGACAGCCGGAGCAGCCTGGGAGAGGTGGGAGGTCTGGCTGCAGCGGGGCTCTCGCTGTCCTTGTGTCCCAGAGCCCGGCAGGCAGCGGAGAGGCGCATGCCGGGAAATCGATGCGGCTGGCTCAGCACCCCCAGGAACGTGGCCCTGGGAGCCACAGCGGGGGGGTTCTGTGCCCACGCACGTGGCCAGGCCCACACTGTAAGGCTGGGCGACCGGGCGCTGGGGCTGGTGGTCAGACAATGCCAGGCGGCCCATGGACTACCCGATGTGGCAGTGAAGATGGCAGCATCCCATGTGCGTGGTGGCACCCTGAGGGAAGAGAGCCATGAGGAGATGCTCTTTCCCCAGAGCAGAGGGTTCCCAGCTAAGGTGGGCACACAGCGAGATGGCAAACCCACCAACCCCAGCCTGGAGGGGGACCAAGCCACCCCTCCAGGGCCACCGGTCACTCTGTATTTGTTGTTCTGCCTTATCGCAAGGCAAACAGCAGCAGACAGGGCTCGCACTGCCAGATCAAAGTGTCTCATGCTCCCTCCTCTTTCATCTCCCCCTTGCCCTGGCCGCTGCCACCAGCAGCCCCTGGCCGAGGGGCAAAGGCCAGGGCCAGCTGGGGAAGTGGCAGTGAGTGGTGCTGGGCCTGTGCCGGGGCTGTGCCAAGGCTGTGCCAGGGCTGCCTGGCGGGAGGAAGCGTCTGGGTGGCAGCACGAAGCCCGGTGCATGCTGAATGAGTTCGGCCGTGCCGCTTGCTATTCCGAGAGACGCTTGGGGGAAGAAGTTGGTATTTCCTGAGCTGCCCAGAGAGGTGTAATTATAACCTGGGAGAAGAAAGGGGCTGCAGACGAAAGTGCCCAGCCTTCCTGGCGCCCGTGGGGGAGCGGGCAGGGGAGTAGGCAGCTCCTGCCTGCCACCAGCGGGATGCGGTGAAGCCCTGCCCGCAGGCAGCCCAGTGGCACCGGGGGGCTTAGGGAGGTGATGGAACATCATGGATGTGGTGCCCCCCTCAATCCCGTACTGGGCGAGCGGTGGGCTCAGCGATGCCTGCCCGTGGTGGTGGGGAAGGCACAGAGTTAACGGTGGCTTTTGGACGTGCTGGCAGCCTTGTTCATGCCTGGACCCATCCCAAGCGGAGGCCTAGTGGAGGGGATAAATCATCACCCAGAGCCCGCCCTGCGCTTCCCTCTCGTCCCCCGCATGGCTGAGCCTTCTCATTCTGGTCCCTGCCGGCCTGTGTCCTGCCTCAGTTTCCGCACCTGGCTGGGTGCTACAGGAAGGGGGGCCCAAATATGTGCCCACCACCCTGGGCCAACCTTAGGGGCCAGCAGCCAGTGTGTGGCCTGGGATGACCCTGGCAGGTCGTCTTTGTGGCCTGGATGGGCAGGGACAAGCAGGGCAGCAGCTCAGGAGACCGGAGGTGCTGGCACCCACACCGTGCCGTGTCATCCTCCCCTTGCGTGCCAGGACGACTGCTGGACCCGACCGTGCTGTGGGAAGACTCCTCTGATCTCTGGGGACACCAATCCCCTGGGAGCATAAACATGGGCATGTCCTCTGCTCACCCCATGGCGACCCCAGGCACCGGGGTGGTGGGGCAGCAGCATCCTCCCGGTGTCGGGGACTGCATTGCACCCCAGCCAGCCCTAACTTCCAGCCGGGTGGCACCGGCCCTTGGCTGGACGTAGCCCCAGTGTGGAGCCCCCTGGCCAGCCGGACAGGACCCCAGCCCCTCGGGGCAGTGGGGGGTGGCGGGACCCTGTCCCGGCTGCCAGCCTGCCCCAGAAAGCCACCCTGTGCCGTTTCCCAGCGGGGCGGGGAGGGCCGGGGCTCGCACAGAGGCGGCTTTGTGCGGCGTGCCAAGGCGTCCCGCGCTCGGCAGCCCGGCCGCCTTCCCCTGCCAAGGAGCTGTCTCCCGGCCCCGCGCTCTTTCCTGCTCCGTTTGTCCAGCCCTGACGTGCCCCCGAGCCCCCCGCCTTGGCACCCCGGCAGCGGCGGGACGTGGGTGAGCCCTTCGCGCCGGGCAGCACCACGGGCTTTACGTAACGGTGGCTGGGGGGTCCTTGAGCTCCCCACCCCGTCCTCAGCCGCCCTCCCAAACGCCCCCACTCGCCTGCTGGCACCCGCCTCCAGGAGGGGAAACTGAGTCATGGAGCCGAGAGCTGCGGGCAGGGGAGTGGAGGTGGGCAGGCGGAGTGGAGGGGGGCTCTGGGGCTGGGCAGTGCTGTGCTGTGAGCAACGGAGTGGGGTGGGCTGTGGGATGTCTGGCTGGGCGAGGGGACAATCCCACGTTGGGACTCTGGTGGGGTATTGGAGCTGGGGCTGAGTTCCATGGGACATTGTGCGCTGAGCGGGCAGAAAGGAGAAGCACAGCCACGGTGATGCCTGGCTCGGTGACCCTCTCATCCCCGGGTGCCTGTCCCTGCAGTGCCACCAGCGCTGGTGCTGAGCCCAACTCCAGTGTCCCCGGTGGAGGCAGGACTTGTGAGACTCCAGGCCAGCCCCTCCGGTGCTCCTGCCCAAAGCTGGACCTCTGTTGCCTCCCTCTTGCAGAGCCTGAGTAGAGCCCATAGCAAGCCCAGCTGTCTCCCAACCATGGATACGACGGACGTGCCCCTCCAGGCTGAGATGGTGGAGCTGGTGCCCAATGGGAAGCACACGGCTGCGCTCACCACCTCCAATGTCCCCTCGCTGGCAGGTGACAGGTAGGGGCCCCAGGGACTTGGGGGATCCTCCAAGCTGCTCCCTGCCCTTGAGATACCAGCCAGTGCTGACGGCCCTTTTCTCTGCTTTGGCTTCACTCTCCTCCCTCCACGGACAGATTTGAGGAGAACCAGACCGGTGTGGCGGAGATGGAGGAGTTCCTGCCCCGTGGTGCCGAGAAGAAGCAGACACACTTCACTGATGTGAGTAGCAGAGTGGGCACAGTGGTAGGGGTGGGATGGGGCAAGCTCCCAGTGTGACCAGTGCGTCCCTTCCCCGTTGTGTCCTGTGAGCAGTTTGAAGGGAAGACGTCTTTTGGGATGTCCGTCTTCAATCTGAGCAATGCCATCATGGGCAGCGGCATCCTGGGGCTGGCCTATGCCATGGCCAACACCGGCATCATCCTCTTCCTGTGAGTGCCATGGGGACATGGTGGGGGGGCCCGGGTGTGGGGGGCTGCTCCAAGGGGATCGGTGGGTGCAGGCAAGAAAGAAGTCTCTGACTTGGGGTGATGCAGGGACCAGTGTCCTGCTGGCTGAGCAATGCCCATTGCTGTCATGAGCCTGCCTTCTCTGCTGAGCGCTGTGCCCCACTGGGGGGGAGGAGGAGGAGGGTGGAGGTTTGTCTTCCTTACTACAAAGTGAAATTTCCAAAAGTGGCTTGAAGGACATGAGTGATGGCTCCTCTTGGGCATGGAGACATGGACAGAGTCCCCACACCCTGCAGCCCATCTGTCCCGTGAGCACCCAGCTGGTGCTGAGGCAAGGGGCTGGTGTCCTGCCAGGACAGCTGCCCACAGGCAGAGCGTGTCAGCATGGGGTTTGCCCCACAGCCATGTGTGAGCCCTGTGCCGTGACCCACAGGTAACTGTGCTCTCCTGCAGCTTCCTCCTCACAGCGGTGGCCCTGCTCTCCAGCTACTCCATCCACCTGCTGCTCAAGTCCTCAGGCATTGTGGGTGAGTGCCAAATCCTCAGCAGGGCCGTGCCAGGGGGTCCCATCCCGACTCTCACCCACCACCACTCCCCATCCCACAGGCATTCGCGCCTACGAGCAGCTGGGCTACCGAGCCTTCGGCACACCGGGGAAGCTGGCTGCAGCCATCGCCATCACGCTGCAGAACATCGGAGGTGAGGATGGTGCTGGGGGGACCCATCGGGGCTGGGGACAGGGGATGGGACCAGAGAACACCAGTGCAGCATGACCTCGTTCTGCCCCGCAGCCATGTCCAGCTACCTGTACATCGTCAAATCTGAAGTGCCTCTGGTCATCCAGACCTTCCTGAACCTGGAGGAGAAGACCACGTGAGTGCCTCCTGCCCACGCTGCCTGCGTGCCTTCCCCGGGCAGGCGCCGGGGCTGTGGCTCCAGCTGTGCAGCCCGTGGCAGGGATTTACTATCATTAAGCCACTACTATTTTTGATAACTGTCAGTGCTGAATAAGCCCCTGGGTGAGATTAAACCGAGCTGAACTTCCAATCCCTGCTCCTCACATCCCCTTGGGATCAGGCTTTCCTCCTTGAGCAGAACCTGGGGCTGCGGGGTGGGGGACTGGTTGGGTACAGGTCCCCCTGCCAGATGCCCACAGCCCCACTAGCAGCTTTAGCCCTTGGGGGTGCACCATTGTGGGGGTAGGCAGAAGCCTAGCTCAAAGGCCTCCAGGAATGCCGGACTCAGAGGACACCCGTGCCCCTGGGATTTGCCAGCCTAAGGGTCCCTAGGAATGGTAGACAGCCCCCCCAGTGGCTGCCTCTGCCCCCTGTGCCCCAGCAGAGCGGGGTGGTGAGCAGGCCATCTGCTTTCAGGGACTGGTACATGAATGGGAACTACCTGGTGATCCTGGTTTCTGTCACCGTTATCCTGCCCCTGGCCATCATGAAGCAGCTGGGTAAGTCAGGGAGATGCCACCCATGGCACTGGGGTCTGGCACCCTGCGTCTCCCGCGGGCTGATGGTGCCAGTCTGGATGTGCTGGGCAAGGAGGGGACGCTTAGCCAGGGCGAGGGTCCCGCCCGCACCCACCGGCCACTCTCCTCCCTCCCCAGGCTACCTTGGCTACGCCAGCGGCTTCTCCCTCAGCTGTATGGTCTTCTTCCTCATCTCGGTGAGCACCCGCTGGCACGTGCCGGTGCCTCGGGGTGCCAAGCATCCCTCCTGCTGGGGTGTGAGGCTGGGCTGGTTGCTGTGGGGACAGCAGTGGCAGCAGGGACAGCGGGCGCTCGGGGCTGCGGAGACGCCGTGGCAGGGTTGTCAAGCTGCTGGGTTATTTTCGGCTGAAGGAACTGAATGCTGTGGAAAGAGAAAGGGGGAAGGTGCCGGGGGGGGCAACTGCACATGTGGCCCCTCCACGTGCTGCTGCCTCGCCCTGTCCCACTGCCCACCCCTGCAGGGACAGACTGGGGGGGCCAGCATCACCACAGGGCAGCACCGGCAAAGGTGTCCCATAGAGGGGTCCCGGCAGGGTCACTCTCCTGATGGGCATGGTGCTGGTTTGGGCAGAGTGTGCTGGGAGTTGGGGGCACCAAGAGCCGACTGTCTCCACGTCTCCCCCACCCCAGGTCATCTACAAGAAGTTCCAGATCCCCTGCCCGCTTCCGGACCAGGAGGGGAACCTCACGGGCATCCTCAATGTCACTACTGTCAGCACTAGTGACTACCAGAATGGCTACACAGTCCTCCAGGCCCCCGAGCAGGACACCTGCACACCCAGCTTTTTCACCCTGAACTCACAGGTAAGGACCTGGGATGCACCCTGGAGGCTCTGGGTGAGCCCCCACCCCATGCACCCCATGCAGACGGGTGGTCCTGGTGCTGGCAGCGCCTGCCACTCGGCCCTTAGCAGTCAGTCGTCCTCCTCTCGCACAGACAGCGTACACCATCCCCATCATGGCCTTCGCCTTCGTCTGCCACCCCGAGGTCCTGCCCATCTACACCGAGCTGAAGGAGTGAGTCCTGGGAGGGGGCACCCACGGGGAGGGGTGGGCTTCATCCGGCGCCCACCCAAAGGCAGTGCCATCCGTGTGTGGGACCTGCGGCAGGGCATCATGGGGAGGTGGGTGATATGACCCTGGGTGGGTGGGTGGTGGATGATAGGACTTGGGATGGGTGATATCAGTCTCAGGAGGTGGGGTGGCAGGTGGGTGGTAGGGAATATCACCCCTGGTAGATTGGTGATATAACCCGGGGTGGGTGCTATCACCCCTGGGAGGTGTGTGATGCATCTCAGAATGGGTGGTGGGGTGGTATGACCCCTGGGAGGTGGGTGCCATGGTCCAGGTGGGGTAGCGTGACCCCTGGGATGTGGGTGTTATGACCCAGAGAGGGTGGGTGGCTGGCTGGTGGTGGGTGATCCAACACACTGCCCTGCCCAGGAAGGGGGACACAGCCCCTCTCTGCACAGCCCCCACACACTCCAGAGTGCTCTGGCATCACCCCTCCTTGCTGGGTGAGTGCTCAGTGCTAGCGGGTGCCACGGAGCTGTGCTGAGCCCACCGTGTCCTGCAGCCCCTCCAAGAAGAAGATGCAGTGCATCTCCAACATCTCCATCACGGTCATGTACCTCATGTACTTCTTGGCTGCCCTCTTTGGCTACCTCACGTTTTACGGTGAGCCCTCGGGGAGGGGGCTGGGGCTGGCACCCCTGTGCCAGGGGGGTTATGGTGCTGGGGCTCACCCAGGGGCTCCTGGTGTTCACAGGCCATGTGGAGTCAGAGCTGCTGCACACGTACAACAAGGTGGACCCCTTTGATGTGCTCATCCTCTGCGTGCGTGTGGCTGTGCTCACGGCTGTCACCCTCACCGTCCCCATCGTCCTCTTCCCAGTGAGTGGCCCCACAGCAATGCCAGGTGGCTTCAGCACCAGGCTTTGAGAAGGGAAATTGAGGTAGTGATGAAGACAGGGATTGGGGAACAGGACATACTGGGTGCCAGGAACAGGGCTGGGGCAGAGGCAGGGGTGATGGGGACAGGCAGGGCCACAAGGACAAGGCTGTGGAGGGGTGACAGGGACCAGTGGGGCATCAGGGTCAGATCTTGGGAAGGGAAAGGGGTGACAGTGACCTGCAGGGCCATAGGGACAAGGCTGGAGTAGGGGTAGGGGTGACAGTGACCAGCAGGACCAGGGTATGAGTCCTGGCTCCAAGGATGGAGCGTGACACCCTGTCCCTGTCCCCAGGTGCGCCGGGCCATCCAGCAGATGCTGTTCCAAGGGAAAGACTTCAGCTGGATCCGCCACATCGCCATTGCCGTGATCCTGCTGACCTTCATCAACCTCCTGGTCATCTTTGCCCCCTCCATTCTCGGCATCTTTGGCTTGATTGGTGGGTGGCAGCACCCTGCTCCTGTCCCTCCTTGGGCATGGGGTGTTGCAGCAGTATGCCAGCCCCTGTCCTGACTGGTGCTTGACTTTGACTGAACCTCCTGTGCCTCAGTTTCCCCTTCTCACCGTGCCAGGACCAGGTGGTTGTGTGGATCCTCCATCCCATCCCTGTCCTGGCAGGCTGGTTCCCACAGTGCAGAGCCAGCACTTGCTCTTCCCCTGCGTGTCTGCCTTGATCCCCCCAGGCAGGCTCCCCCCGCTCAGCACTCAGCTCAGTGCCAGGGCCCCGGGCTGCGGGAGGGGTGTGGGGACAGTGCCAGCACACCGCGTCCCTGGGTTCCTGGAAGGCTTTGCCAGGACTGGGGGGGACAAAGAGGGGGTGGGGGTGGACAGGACCTGTCCTGGCAGTGAAGCTGGCAGAGCTGAGCTGCACAGTGGGAGGCCCCTGCCCACTCTGTCCCTGTCTGCTCCAGGTGCCACCTCCGCTCCCTGCCTCATCTTCATCTTCCCTGCCATCTTCTACATCCGCATCATGCCCAAGGACAAGGAGCCGCTGCGCTCCACCCCCAAAATATTGGTAAGCACGGACAGGGGGTACAAGGATGGGGACAGGGACAGGGTTCTGAGGCTGGCTGGGAACCCTGTTGCCCTGGCCATCCCTGAGCCCCTTCCTTGTCCCCACAGGCTGCCTGCTTCGCCCTCCTCGGGGTGGTCTTCATGATCATGAGCTTGAGCTTCATCATCATCGACTGGGCCACGGGTGGGGGGAAGAGTGGTGGCAGCCACTAGCCGCTACCAGGTGCCCACGCCAACCTCCCCCCCACCCACCCGGTGCCCCAGGGAGAGCCAGCCCCGGGCTCAGCCTCCATGCTGCAGCCCCACCAGGATTCCTTGGGGACTTCCGCTGTTGCTGCCCATCACCTGTGGTGATGGTGAGGGGGCATGAGCCATGGCAGGCATGGGGACTCCTCAACCTGTGTCCGGGATGGGGCAGTGAGCCCGGGGCAGGTCCTGTGCCCCCCAGCCACTCCAGCGGGCACCCTCCCTGCTCTGCACCTCAGTTTCCCCATCTGTAAAATGGGGAGAATAATACTGCCCTACCTCACCCGGAGCTGGCTGTCAGGTGGAGCTCTTCTGCACCCCAAGAGCCGCGAGCAGCAGGCACTGCCAGGGGCGCAGGGCATTGCCTGCCGTGGGGACCGAGGACCAGGGCACTTGGCTGGCCCCCCCCAGATAGCATCGAGAGCCTGATGAACAGTGTCTGTGGGGGCTGGAATCCAGCAGGGCGGTCAGACCTGTGCCAGCACCTGTGCCCAAGCCACCCGCCCTCTCCCCTGCCATACCCCTGTCCCAAAAGAGATGCCACCCACTGCCCTGGCATCACGGGGGAAGCCCCATCCCCGTGGGCAAGTGTGGTCCTGACTCTGTGGCTGGTGGTACCCAGCCTGCTGCTCCCGAGCCTGCCAGGGGAACGGTTGGCTCCTGGCGCCTGCGGATGGGACCCTGCTGACCCCTAGGCTGTGTCTGGGGACCGGCCGCATTGCCCCGGGGAGGTGGCATGCGTGCCATGGGCTTTGTGTCCACCAGCATCCTGCCCATGCTGCGGCTCGGCTGCCAGGGGCCTGGTGCACCCGAGGGGCATGAGGGGGATTTGGAGGGGGCTGGGGGCAGCATTCACTGGGGGCAAGCTCAGGGCTCCGGAGGCACCCCTTGTCTGCATGCCCAGATGCCAGGGTGATGGGCACCCCAGCAACCCAAGCTGTCCCTGCTCGCCTTGCACCCTGGGCCTGCACCCAGACCCCCACAGCCCTCGCCCATCCATCCACCCATCCATCTATCCATCCATGCCGCTGGGACACCCCAAACCATGCCAAAACCCAGAGAGCGGCTCTCCCATCCCCCGCCTCCCTTCCCAGTAGGGAGGGCAGCCCGGCAGGGTGGGCAGCACGGGGTTGGGGGGTCTGTCCTGCGGCAAAGTACATAAGAGATGTATTTTTTTATGGGGTGGTGGAGGCTGGGATGCTTTTTATAAATACTGTACATAAGAGTAGATCTTTTTTAACGTGTTGTGTTGCTCTGGGTAGCTCTGTATAATGTACATATCATATGGGGGGGTCACTGCCGCAGACCCTCGCCATCGCCCCGGGACTGCCGGCTGCAGCGTGGCCCCGGTGTTCCTGTCCCCAGCCTGGCTGCCCCAGGGCCACCCCTGACACTTGTAAATTATCGCTGGGGGTGATGCTGGTGGTGGCGGGAGGCCAGAGGTGATAATAAAGATGTGAATGTGCCCAGGTCTCGGGCGTCACTGGGGCGGGCAAGGAGCTGGCACCTGACACACGGCATCCTGAGGCGGCACGGACAGACGGACACGTGGCACATGGGTGCACAGAGGTGCGTGAGGACAGCAGGGACACACAGACACGGATGTGCAGGGTTAGTGCACGCGGATGAACAGCAGGACAGACGGCATGGACATACAGCAGGACAGCACAGACACACGGACATGGATGTGCAGGGACCCCCTTGGGAGCAGAGCCGTTGTGGGAGTGAAAGACCCTGGGGAAACAGGATCCCTAGGGAGTGGGATCCCTGAGGAGCAGGATGCCTGTGAGAGCAAGATCCCCAGGACAATGGAACACACGTGGGAGCAAGGCCTTGGGGAGTGGGACATGTGCGAGCAGGACCCCAGAGAGTGAGGCTCCTGAGGAGTGGGATATGTGGGAGCAGGAACCCCGGTAAGTGGGACTGCCGTGGCAGTAGTAACCCTGGAGAGCGGGGCTGCTGTGGGAGCAGGGCTCCAGGAAAGTGGTGCTGGGGCATCTTGTGGCTGGTGCCAGGGCAGTGGGTGCCCCCCGTGCCCTCAGGGTCAGCCCCCCAGCCCTCGCCCATGGCACACTGTGGAGTGGGGGTGAGCCCCCCCAGCCCTGGCCCCTCGCTCCCCTCGGCCGGCCCCCAGGTCTGGGCTCAGTGCCAGCTCGTTAGCGAAGCCTTCTTAGCACGGCAGCCCGCTCCCACGGGAACAGCCCTGCTCTCGCCACACCAGGCCCACGGGCACATGCCTGCAGACCCCACGGGGGATGCCATATCCCTTCCCCTGGCGTTCTGAGTTAAAAGCATCCCTGGCTGCCCTCACTCTGCTCCGTTGGTGCTCGTGGGGGTGTGTGGAGGGGCTGCAGGGCCTGCGCAGGCACGAGGCACTGCTGTGGGGCTAGCATGGAGTGAGAGTGGCTACCTGGGCACGGACCAGCCCCGTGCGTCAGTGGACACACCTGGCCCTCCTTCTCAGGTAGTGTGGAGGGTCTAGTTCCTAAGGGAGCAGCCCTGAGAGCTGGGGGATGGGGCAAGTGCCTGAGGAACCCCCTGTCCTGGGAGAGACCTGGAGATATCCCATCCTGCCCAGTCCCATCCTGGCCCATCCCTGGGTGTCACAGGCACCCCCAGCCCCGGCACTCGCCAAGGAGCTCCCTCCTCCAGCGGCAGGGAACATGGGACCCTGAGGGGTGAGAGATCCTCAAGGTGCGAGCCACCACCCTGTGACACCGTGTCTCCGCAGAAGGTGGCCCTGAAACACAGCATCACGCACACC
>VZRR01002529.1:0-15479 GCA_013398015.1 Oreocharis arfaki
CCCGCTCCGCCGGCCATGCGCGGGGCGCGCAGCCCAGGGACGCCGCGGGGTAAGTGCCGTGCACGGGGGACACGCGTGTCCTGTGGGCAGCGCTTGCTCTCGGGCGCTTCTCGAGGGACCCCGCGGGGCGGGCTGGGAGCCCTCGCTGTCCCGTCCCCATCCTCCCTCCGGCCCCTTCCCCCGACTCCCCGGGCTTCCCGAGCTGCGGCGTCGGAGCGGCTGGAGGCGTCCGTGCCCGCACGGCTCCGGGAGCCGGTGGGGGGGCGGCCCCAGAGCTGGTCCCCCTGTCTCTGGCGGAAACTCGGGTCCTTGCAGCTGGATCATCCGTGCTTGGGCTGGGGTCGAGCCCTCACGGTGCGAGCGGCTTCTGCTTCGACGGTTCCTGCAGCGAAGGGTCGGGACGGGAGCGGGAGGCAGCGAGGGGGGCTCCGCCGGGAGCGGAGGGGTCCCCGTGGGAGCTCCGGAAGTGCTGCAGGCTCCGTCCTCATCGAAAGTCTGTGGGGCTGGGGGCAAGGGATTTGCAGCTATTCCGTGTGTTGTCCGACCCTTTGCGGCCAGATGAGGAGCTGTATCCAGCCTCCTCCCAACAGGTTGGTAGTTTCATTAAGGCAAATATCTGGAATTAGAAGGAGCGGGTAGCTGGGCGCTGCCTACCCCGTCTGTCTCGTGGGTCGGGACAGACGTCGCAGTGTGAGCTCTGGGAGCTCCTCTGCAAGAGCAGGTAAGAGGAAGTGGTGATGCAGCCGCCGCTGCTGAGCTGTCTGAGGCACTGGGCATCGCAAGTCGCAGCCCTCCTGAAACGGGGGCCAACCTGCACCCCAACCGGGGCAGAGCGGTGTGAGAGAGGGGGAGGATGCTGTGGCTGCCCACAGGTGCGGTGGGTGCTGCGGAGGGAGGTGCCGAGGAGACGCCGCACGGCTGCGATGCTCCAAATGTCGGGTCTCCCGTTGCCCCGGGTTTTTCTGCGGCAGAATGTTCCTGGGTTGCTCCTGTGGCTGTGGCTCTGCCGGGACAGAGCAGGGCACGGGCAGCTGTGACGGTGCAGGGGCATCCTGAGGTGCTTCCTGGAAAGTCTGGCTGTGTGGCTGCGCACGAGGCCTCTGAGCCACCCGTGGCCGCAGAGGGGACTTGGGTGCTGCATGGACGGTGCCCTGCACCTCCTGCCTCTCCCTGGGAAGCACTTCCCTGTATCTCGGGAGGCAGGCAAGGGGGTGGCTTTGCTGTAAATCTTCTTCTGCAGCCCAATTGCTTGCCATGCCATTCACTGAGTCAGGAAAGGGGTGTCTTTTTTGGTGGGATATTGTGACTGGAAAAGCTGGCAAGTCAGTTGCTTCAGAGGTAGGAAAGTCCTGAGAGTCTCTGATGGGCTTCACTAGAAAACTGAGCATTTTCTGGCCCTCCTGGATTTCCTGAGCAGGGTGGCCCACATGTTGGCACAGCTGGAGATGCTGCTTTTATCCTTTTCTTACGGAAAAACGCAGTTCTTTGTGGATCCAAGGAGACAAACCATTTGTGTCCTGTGGGCAGTGGGATGTGAGGGGACAAGAAGCCGACTGACTTGGTGCAGAGTGTGGGGCAATCTCAATCTCCTCTGCCCAGAGGTTTGTGCATATCCAAGTGCAGCCTGAGGTCGGTGTGCACAGAAGGGCTGAGCTGGTTTGAGCTCCCAGATGGGAGTGGTAATGAAGGATGGTGCTGGTGGGACATAGGGACTCCCAAGAGGTGTCCCGTGGGGCTGGGAGCTCATCTTTGTGGCACACTCTGCTTCTTCCTCATCCATCTCCTGAGCAGAAATCTCTAAAATTTTATCAGCAGAAGGAAGAGTTTATGAGGTTTGGTCTGAACGTGTTGGTATGGTTGAAGGTACCTAGAGATTGGCTTCCCATGTGCTTCCCCACCACAAAAATAACCACACAGAAAAGGAGCGAGACTTGAAGTGGCCACAGAAACCCTTGCGCCAGGGCACCACTGCTGGTCTCAAACAACCTCTCGCCCTGCAGCAGCACAGTTCCCCACGAGCCAAGCCCCAATACCCATCTCTGAAATGCTGGTGATAAACTGAGATCCTGACAGCAAGTGGACTTGTTTTCTGCCTCCTCTACCTTTGCAGCTGCACCCCAGCTCTTGCACAACCCTTGCCTCCCCGGGCCCCACTCCACTGCAGCTCAAAAATAGTATTTCCTCCTTTTCTGCATGAGATCTTTTATTTGTGTAGCTCTGCTTCTGGCACCTGTGTGATCACCACTCTCCTGCCAGACAAACCACACTGGGTTCACTCACATCCTTTGGCTAACGGCTGCTCTCATCCCTGCTCTCCACCCTGTGCCGTGGGGAGGGGGCTCTGCCCGGGCAGTGGGATGTGTCCTGCCCACCCGTGCCTCTTGGCGCTGTTTCTGCTCCCCGCACAGGGCTGGAAGTGATGACACTGTTCCCACTGCAGCCGAGGGGCCCTGGAGGAGACTCCGGGTGGGGGGCAGTGCTGGGGAGGGTCCGTGCCCGTGGCAGACCTGGGGACACGGCGCGGCCCTGCTGTGATGGGTAATTGTTTTCCCTGCTGACTCGACATCCTGGCTGCACAGATTTTCTGCTGGAGTTGCAGATTGTTCCCTGTTTCCTGGGAGTGTGCTCAGGCTCTCTCTAGTGCGCTGCTTTGGGATTACTTTTGGCCACGGTTCTCAGGGATCTGATGTCTCATGGCAGATCCTTTGTGGCAACTTTGTCCTCTCTCGTGGGGTTTGGTGCCTCTTGGGGCTGGGAGCGATGGGTTGCTAAGTTGCCCCTTCCACCTCCCTCCAGAGAGCTCGGATGTGGCTGAGTGACTGCACGGGCATCCCGGCACACCTGGCTGGGCTGGGTGGGGGTGCCGTGGATGGGGAGCAGCTCCCTGGGGAGCTGGGGCTGTGTTAGCAGAACACCCACCTCTCCCTGCCTGCCCCCACTCCGCAGGGTGATGCCAGAAGGAGCCCGGCATGCCGTACCTGGACCGACAGAACCGTATCTGCGGGTTCCTGGACATTGAAGAAAATGAGACCTGTGGCAAGTTTCTGCGGAGGTATTTCATCCTGGACACCCAGGCCAACCACCTCCTGTGGTACATGGACAATCCTCAGGTGGGCACATGTGCTGGGCATGTCCGTGAAGTCGTCAGTGAGTCTGTAGGCACATTCTGGCCTCCCTGGTGGAGGCTTCTCCTCTGGGTCCCCACAGGTCGCTGCCTGCTGTGTCAGTGTCCTGTGGCTGAGCGTGGCCATGACTGGGCTCCAGCCCTTCTGTGACCTCTGTGGTTTCCAGGACTGTCCCGAGGAGCACGGCAGGGCTGGTCCCACTGCTGAGGGGTCTGAGGTGAACCAGGTGCAGGAAAGGGAAGTGGCTGAGGGTGGCAGCTGCTGCCTGACCCCAAGGGCACAAAAGACAGGCTGGATTGCCCCTGCCGCCTTCTCCCTGTCATTTACCTCCCACTGCTCATTCTGTGTGTTGCAGAACCTGGCCATTGGAGCAGGCGCTGTCGGATCTCTGCAGCTGACCTATATCTCCAAGGTAATGTCGGGGTGGGGCGGAGGGAAGGTGAGTGCTCCCTGTTTTCCCCTTATCCTTGTGGCATTCCCAGGAGAGGCGATGGCTTGCCCTGGAAGCACCCAAGGCCGGGTCCTGGTCCTGCCTGAGCTCGTGACCCTCTCTCTGGGGTGAAGCCCGAGTGAGGCTGTGGGAAGCAGGGAGAGACCCCACAGCACAGGGGTCCTGGTGCTGAGACCATGTTCACCTTCACCCGTGGACTGGAACGGGATGGGGTGCAGGGTCGGGTTGCAGGAGGAAGAGGAACCGCTCTGCTGTGAGGAAGGACATGGGGTGGCCCAGACTGAGCGGGAACAGGAGCGTGGTATCAGTGTGAGCTGGGCACGGAGCTGGCAGTCAGCTGAGCAGTGCTTCAGGAACACTCCCCTGTGCTCAGAGAGCAGTGCCCTGAAGGATGAGACCTTCTGGAAACTCACTTTTGTGTGCTTAAGGGTCTCCATGGGAAGGCAGGAATAGTGCAATAAGCAACAACTGTTGCAGGGCCAGTGGCTCAGACAGTGGAGCTGTGGCTGCGTGTGGGGAGTGGAGCTGCCACCATCCTGCTCCTGCAAGCGGCCCCTCAGCTGCTGTGGGGGAGTGGGGGGCTTGTGGCTGCTCCGCCAGGCTCAGCTCAGCTTTATCCTGGAGCTGGATATAGAATTGGACAGATCTTTCTGTTCCTGCTGAATCATGATTTATAAATTAAGCGCAGATGAAGCAATGCTGGGAGGCTGAGCCTTCCCCATTTTGGAAAGAGCCTCACAAATTATATAGGTTTTAGTTTAAATGCAAATTGCTGCAGGACAGCATTTGGTCACAAACTGCGGGGTTGGGTTCTGTCAGTGGCTGGAACTACCAACAGTAAATATACCAGAAAAATGGAGGTTTGCTTGAGAAAACATATTTAAAGCATTATGGACCGGCTTTGAAGGAGGAGGACTGTCAGAATAAATACTCCACGAATGCTGTTTGTGGAGCCCCAAGGAATATTATTCTTATATAAATGACTCGTACTCTTCAGGGAGAAAACACCGCTATTTTCCCTCAATTTTCTTAATTGCTGGTGAGAGTGACTGTGTTAATCCAGAAGAACTGATGTTTTCAGGTCCTTTGAAAGCTTTCTGTCCTCTGCTGCGCAGCTCAGCTAGTGCCTGCGGGGATGCAGGGGATGGAAGTCCTGGCTCGGTGCTGACCTTCCCCAGGGACCCGGCACCCTCTGCTGCCCGTGTTGCTCTGACACGGGCCGGTTCCCATCAGCTGGCACAGCTGTGCTGTAGCTCACGTTGTCCTCACAGGCGTCGGTCCCGCTCAGGGGGCCTGTCCGGGGTGGCCGAGCCCAGGCAGGGAGCAGGGTTGGTGGGTGGAAACTTCCAGCTCTTGTGCCCACCGTTAGTGCTGTTATCTCTAATTTCTTCCCTGATTTATCTGTCACAGGTTAGCATTGCCACCCCCAAACAGAAGCCTAAAACTCCGTTCTGCTTCGGTGAGTGAGTGGGATTTTGGTGGGCTCTGTGGGGGGACTCTCTGCCACAGGAGGCTGCAGTGTGGGTGCCTGCCCCGTGAATCCTTCCAGCTGCTGCCAACTCTCCTTGTTGTTCCCTTCTCTGGCAGTTATCAACGCTCTGTCCCAGCGCTATTTCCTGCAAGCCAGTGACCAAAAGGACCTGCAGGACTGGGTGGAGGCGCTGAACAGGGCCAGTAAGATCACGGTAGGTTACTTAATGCTCTTCTCAGTTGTTCCCTCCACCATCCCCAGGGACCCTTCTGGTTGGGGTTTACTCGTGTATCTTCCTTTGCCCTCTCAGCCCAGCTGCGGGGGAGCAGCAGCTGCACCCCAGGGAGGTCCTGTTGGAGCCATCCCCATCCCCTCCTGCTCCAGGCCCTCCTCCTCCTGTTGCTTCTGCTGGCTAGGATCTGGCCCAGCCAGCTCCTTGCTGTGGCTGTCAAAGGGTGGCTTTCTCGTGCTTCAATAACTTATTTATTCAATTTTTATTCTTCCTGGAATGCCGGATCTTGTGATGAGGCGCAGCGAATGCCCTGCACTGTGGGGCATGGCGAGGCAGGCTGTGCCTGCATCCAGAGGGGTTCATCTGCCATCTCCTCTCATTTACTGGTGTGTTCACAGAGCCGTGAGCTAATGGTCACTGACCCAGTACCTCGCAGAGTCTGTGCTCCGCAGCTGCCCGGAGCTCCAGGCGATGGGGATGTGCCGCGCTCCCTCCCTGTGCAGCAGGACCGGGAGGCTGGGGGTGATGCTGAGCTGGCAGTGCCTGCACTGGGGGCTCAGGATGGCTTCTGCCTGGATGGGGGGGTCCCTGTGAAAGGGTGGGGGGCTTCTGCTGAACTGCAGTGAGCAGCTTAATGTGAGCAGAATTTTACTGGATCACGCGCTGATGCGTGTTGTTTATGGTATGTAAACTAAATGTAAGGAAAAATCACGTAAATGGTTTAAGATTGGGGGCTATCAATGAGTCTTTTCTTTAAAATCCCTGGAGTGCCATGTTGTAGTCTCTGTGGGAAACTCATCTGGAAGACCAGACCTAGCTTGTATTTTCTTTTCTTCTCTGCAAATACATTAAGTGTGACAACCTTTGTGCCTGCAGCCATCAGCCTGCTCTGGCTCGTGCCTTCTCTTTCTGGGTCCAGCTGATATTGGCCACAAACTCCACCTCCAGAGCTGGGCAGAGCTGTATCCAGAGCCTGCCTGGGCTCTGTGTCTGGGTGAACTGTCAGCAATTTCCTCCGGGGTCGCTGCCTCTGGGCAGCCTGCGGGGCAGGGGGAGTCTGGTGGGCTGGGGGAGGTGGGATCTGGGCTGACTGGAGAATGAGATGCATCTTCTGCTTCTGCCAGAAACCGTGGTGATTTCCATACCCTGATTTTGGCCAGCCCTTCCCGACCCTGGCCGCGGCCCAGCTGGCCGACCGGCTCATCCAGCCCTTCAGGGAGGAGCTGTCAGAGGCTGGCTGGGAAACCCGGGGCTGCCGGGATGTGGGTGCTGCTGCCACTCTGCCCTGCTCTGTGGGGAAGGCGGGAGGGGGGTTGGCATTAGGGCAGTTGAGGTGCAGGCTTGGGAAGGGAAACTTGGAAGCTCACCTCTCTGTGCAGAGCCAGGTGCCAGAGGGAAGGAGCTGGGAAGGGCAAGGGGAGGGTGGCAGTGTGACAGGGCTGGGGGCCGTGCACAGCCTCTGCCCAGGGGTGCGGGGCCGCTCGCAGCAGGGACTCAGCCAGCGCTGGGGCCACGGCAGTGCCCGGCTGTCGCTGTGGCCACGCGGCGTGGCCTCGTTAGCCAGGGCCAGCTCCTCATTAGGCCTGGCTGGAAGTGGAGCGGGGACAATTAAAGGAGCAAGTGTCCCACAAACTCACTGAGCTGCAGAGGCAAATCACAGGCGCCCATGAAGGGGTGCTTAATCACTGAGCACCTCTCATCTCTCCTCTGGGTGTCTCCTGCTTCCCAGGGGGTTCCACACCCTCCCTAACTGGGGTGCTTGTTAAGGAGCTGTTTTTTACAGGGATGTTGCTGCATTAGACACAGATGGGGTGCCCAGTGCAGGTGTGGGGCTGCCCAGCATGGTCACTCTGTGCCCCTCATCCCTTCCTTTCTCCCACAGGTGCCAAAGGGCAGCAGCGTCCCACCGGCCACGGAAATCACGAAGCCTCCAGTGGTGCCCCAGGCCCAGGAGAGGAAGCCCCAGGTGGCCTACAAAACTGAGATCGTTGGGGGGGTCGTGGTCCACACACCCATCTCCATCAACCAGGTGAGCTGGTTTGCACTTTCATTTCTGGAGTGCCTGCAAACTCTTCCCCCTGCAGGTGTAGATGGCTGCTCTGAGCACCCTGAACACCTCTGCTTTGTCTCACTCTGAAGTCTGATGAGACGAGGGGATGTGAGGAGGAGGAGTAGGAGGAGGAGGTCACGAATCTGCTTGGCTTCCTGACCGTCGCCATCCACCCACATGTCCTGGGTCCAAATCCCCTCCTGAGGTACCCGGGGCAGAGGATCCCTGTGTGTGGTGCCCCCACCACAGCAGCCACAGGAACTGTCCTGGGGTGGTGGCTGGCACCGCTCGCCGTGGCTCTGCATCCCTGCCCTGGCACGCGGCTGGGCGTGCACGTGGCCATCAGCGTCTCCCACCTTTGGGCACTTGTCCAGCTCTGGGTCTCACTTCAGCTCTTATCAGCGGCAGCACTAAAAATAGAGCAGAGAATTAGATCATTGCAGCAGTTTCTGCTGGCAGATGCTTTTAACACTTCCCTGGCCGCAGGGTTCAGCAGGATGCAGAGGTGTACAGAGGGTTGTGGGGTGCAGAGGGGTTTTTCGGAGGTGGTGCATCTGCTGCCAGAGTATTTCCGTGCTCTTGCTGCTTCCCCCGTGTGAAATGGCCATTCTCCTGCTGCAGCTTCCTGGGCGTGTCCGTGGTTTCCTGGCTGTGCCCCAGCCGGTGCTCCAGGTCTGCAGCGGGGAGTCCCACGCTCTGGCTGCACCCTCAGGCCGGCCAGCAGCATCACCCCAGCTCCTGGGCACGAGACACTCCCTGCTGCAGGACTGTCCTCACCTCTGGCTTTGGACACCACATCTGTAATGCCCGGCAGAGCTGGCGCAGCCCCGGGCAAGGGGTGTGGGTGGCATCCCCATCCTGGCCGTGCTGCAGCTTCACTGCTCTCCGGAGGGGCTGGGCAGCACTTCGAGGCCAGATGAAAAGCAGTTTGTCTGTCCTGGGGACGCCGAAGCAGCTCTGGAAGGTGCAGGGCAGGCAGGTTTGGTTTAGCCAAACCAGCAGTGGCACTGCACGGGGCCATATAAGGCTGGCAGCAGCCAGGGCCATCCTGCTGCCATGGCAATGCTCAAACCTCAGCTGAGCGGGAGGAAGGGGTTGGAGGGATGGGGAAGAAGCTGAGTGCAGAAGATGTTTCATCTGAACCATCCTCTGCGCTGCTGGGGGGAAGGGAGGGCACTGCTGGGGTGATGCAGGGCAGGGTCTGGCCCTTGGGGTGTGCTGGGGTGGGCTTAGGGGAGGCAGGGACGGGTGCTGAGCACCTGGTCATGGCCACAGCCCCTTTGTGCTCACAGCACTGAGCACTGCACTTGGGGAGGGACAGCTTGAGGCACAGCTTCTCTTCCTGAACTTCAAACACCCAAGTATCTTTGGGAGAGCTTTACTCTGAAAATGAGAACCAGAGACTTCATGGCTTTTCTGAGCAATTTATTCCCGTGGTACATTGCCTTCTCCTGCTGGAAAGCATTCCTTTCTAACTTGTGTTTGTCTGGTGGTTCTTGTTCTCCCCATACCTTCAGTGGTGCAGTCGAGTCACCTCTTGGTGCATGATGAGCCAGGCACATGAGCTCTAGTAACTCCCTGCTGCAGGGGATTATCTTCAGCCCTCAAACTGCTTTTTTTGCAGCCTTTCTGATTTCTTGTTTTTAACACATGGTTGCCAAAAGGGTGAATAGTACCAAGGCAGCAGCCTGGAAAGCTGCACACAATGAGAGGACATCAGCTCTGGACTCCGGCTCGTTCCCCTGCCCGTGTCCAGCACTGCCATTAGCCCTTGGCTCACGCTTCACCTGGGGCTTGTGTCAGGCGGCTTTTCCCTGCCACTGGGTGTCCTGCCTTCCATCAGGGCACTGCCCTCCCTGCTCACGGTGACTCTGTTCTCTCCGGTGGCAGGATGGCGGCGAGGGCAGCGAGGTGGCCGCGCACCCTCTGCTGCGGCGCTCGCAGAGCTACATCCCCCCCTCGGCCGCCAAGCCGCCCGCCGGGCCGCCCCCGCTCAAGAGCGGCTTCTGCGTCAAGCAGGGGAACGTGGTGAGTGCCGGGGAGGGCCCGGGGCTGCCGCTCCCCGCGGGCCGGGGGTGCTCCAGGGATGCTCTGGGTGCAGGAGCTCGACAGAGAGCGGCAGAGCTGAGCACCGAGCAATCTCCTTCTCCTTTCCAGAGGAAGAGCTGGAAGCGGCGGTACTTCGTTCTGGATGAGTTTTCCATCAGTTACTTCAAGTGCGAGCAGGTGAGCAGCTCCCCCGGGAGCCCGAGCGGGGCTCTGGCACCGCTGCTGTGCTGCTGCAGGGACCTCTGGGGGAGGCACATCCCAGCCCCGGGGCCAGCCAAGCCCACCGCCGTCTCCTCTCGCCTCTGCAGGACAAGGAGCCTTTGCGTTCGATTCTCTTGAAAGATGTTTGCAAGACCCACGAGTGCCTGGTCAAGTCTGGGTAATGCTCCCACCCGTGTTTCCCTGCCGTGGCCCCAGGCTGTGTCAGGCCAGAGCTCGGGCTGCTCCAGCTGCTCATGGGAAGCGGCTCTCGAGGTGTTTGCCTTAAACTGGCCCAGGCGGCTGCAGTGTCTCGGGAACAAGCTACTGCAGCAAACACTGATAAAATCAAAGTAACCTAAAGACTTGCAATGAAAAATAACCTGAGAAAACAAACCTCTTCAGCTAAAGTAAAAATATAAGGTATTAATGTATCTCTGAACTGTTTATTCCTAATAAGTAGTAGCAAGCTGATATTTAAAGCGAGCTGGGAATGCAGTGGGTTATGGGGGGGGAGGGCAGGGGTTTGCCAGCTGGTGGTAGAGCCGGGGGGTTTCTGGCTGAAGCTCTCTGGGGATCTGGACTCGTCTCAAAATCCCAACGAGATCCAAGGTTTGCCTTCAATACGTTCCTCCCTGGCACACTCCAGAGATGAAGATAAATGCAGGGCTTTTTCTGTCCACGATGGCTGCTGAGGCGTGACTGTCTCGTTCTCACTGTTTCTAGTGACCTCCTGATGCGGGACAACCTCTTTGAAATCATAACAAGCTCCAGGACCTTCTACATCCAGGTGAGCAGCTGAGGCCAGGATAATTTTTGGGGCAGAAAGTTCAGCTCTCAAGAAATGGGCTGTGCCCCACAGCCCTTCACCAGCGAACACAAGCCGGTGGGACTGTAACACAGGGCTGTGAGGGGGAACTGCAGGGGGATTCACTTCTCCCTTGGGATTATTTATAGTAGGGGCTGTTTGTGAGAGCAGGAAAAGGCAGAGCTGAGCCTTGGGAATGCCAGGACAGCTGGTGCCTCTGTGTGTCCATCACAGGGCAGGAGGCAGAGCCTCACTGGGGCTGGTGTGTTTGCAGGCAGACAGCCCCGAGGACATGCACAGCTGGATCCGGGCGATCACAGGGGCAGTCCAGGCCCTGAAAACCCGCCCCAGGGTAGGTCATGTGCTTTCTGTTTCATATCTACCCTCAAATGGAGACTGTGCCAGTGTACAAGATATTTATTGAGTGGATTGTCTGAGCAGCCTGACTCTGCTCTGTCCTTGCAGGAGATGTCCTTTGTGAGATCCACCTCCATGGCCAGGCCCGGGGGCTCCTCGGCCCCCTCCCAGCCACGGCCAGCAGCGGAGGAGCGGAGAGCCTTGTGCAAGGCCCCCTCCACCTCCTCCTGGCAGCCCTGGACGCCGGTGCCGCAGGCGGAGGGGCAGCGGCCGGCGCTGGGGGAGCTCAGAGACTCGGTGTCGGTGCCGGCCCTCGGGGAGCGCGATGGCAGAGCCGCGCCCGGCACGCGCCTGCGGCACCGCTCGGAGCCGCAGCATCCCAAGGAGAAGCCCTTCGCCTTCGACCTGGATGATGAAAGTATCCGGACCTCCGACGTCTGACCGGGCACCGAGCCACCCCCAGCTCCATGTGCTGCCTCCCTGGCTGCCGGGGATCCCTGTGGGGCGGTTTGGGGTGTGCGAGGTGGTCCCTTCCCTCCACCACAGCCCTTCCCTGCGATGCAGGACCCGTCTGGACCCACATCCTGGTGCCCTGCTCTGCAGGGAGCGGGGTCCCTGGCTGCTCCTGCCCAGGCTTGGCCCCAGTGGTTCCATGTCTTGGAAGGTGCTTCCAGGCACTGCTGGCGTTCACTGTGCAAGGCAGGAGATGCTGGGGACCTGTATGAGGGGACATCTTCTGCAACTGCATAACTTCCCCCCACAGCCAGGTCTGGAGGAAGTGGCAGGAGGTCTTGGAGGCATGAGGGGGAGTGTGGCCTTTCTTGTGTTTGAAAAATGTTTCTCTCCCCTTTGATGCTGCTCAGACTCCCCAGGGCAGAGTGGGAGACACCAGCCTGCAGCTGCCCACACAGGGGACTCACTGCAGCTCCCCCTTACAGAGACTTATTCCCTCAGACTGGCTCTTCCTGCTGCCCACACGAGGGTTTATCAGCAATCTGCTGGCTTCTAATTATGTCTTTTTTTACCTGTGGCTCCTGTTGAACCCCAGCCTGGGCAGGTGCTCAGCCCCTCCAAAGGCTTTTTGGTACTTCCTGAGCCACGGCAGGCGGCCGGAGCGATGGTGGCTCCCAGGTGGGAGCATCCTCAGGTACGATGTCAGTTTTGCACTGTGCACACCTGGGCACAGGGAGCCGTGCCAGGTGGTGAAGGGCCTTTAGCAAAAAGCACCCAATACCGAGCACCTGATGGAACTGGGCAGACTTGTCCGGCCAACTCACCCACTGCCTGCCCGAGATGGAAACCAGCAGGAGTTTCTAGAGCAATGTGAATCATCATTTCCATAACCAAATGAGCTCCTGTAGGTGTGATAAATAGTGTGTAGAAAATCCAGGTGTTCCCTCGGCACAGAGATCGTCTGATACCTTCACTCCACAAGTGTGTGCAATCCCCGGGTGCCGAGCGAGAACTCGGCTTCCCTTTCACTTCCTTGGCCATGACACGTCCTCTGCTCTGCAAACTCAGCCCAGTGTGTTCCCCAGGAACAGAACATCTGGTTTGTCCCAGCCCTTCTGAGGCCTCCAGCTGTTTGACAGCTGTGCCTCAGCCTGGGGCCGAGCTCTGAGCCTTGATCAGCCCGAGTGACCTTAACGCGATTCAAATTGTACCTCCCTGCCTCAGTCCCCTGTGGGACCAGTGTGGCTGCTTCGGAGTGGGCACAGTAGAGGTGCCTTCGTGCAGCTGGGGGAGCAGGAGTTGGGTCTCCCAAGTTCAGGGGCAAGAAGGTCTCAAAGGGGACTGTGTGGAGGTGCTGGAGAACACAGAGACCATGAAAATGAGTGGGAATCGATGCAAACGGTACAGGGCGAGTGTTAATATTATTTAATTGTAGCAACCTAGATCCTGCTGTTCCTTTTTCTGCTCCTTTTTGCTTTATTTGCACTAGAGTTTGAAACCTTTCATTTTTTTAGGCTGACTTGCTGTTTGGCTCCTAACACTGTTTCAAGAATGTTTTAGTAGTTTGGTAAGCCCATCCAGCAGAGTCACAGCGTTTGGTAACAGCTCTGACCTCAGTTTTGGAGAGCCGGGAGTGCAGAGGGATGATGGTTCCTTTGTGCAAGGCCTTGGAACCACAGAGTCCTGAGTATTCCTGGTGCTTGATAATTGCACGGTTTCCTCAGGCCTGGGATGGTAAAGCAGAGGCTTGTTGCACAATTAAGGTTAATTATCCAGGAGCAGAAACTACCAGTGGCTCCAGCACTATTGCAACATTCCTCTTGCTCATTCCCACCCTCCCGCATCCCCAGGACAGCATAAAGGCTGAAGGTGAGGTCCAAACGAGTGTGGAGCTCAGCTGGGCTCCAGAGCCGTCCATAATGCAGGTGGTGCTGGGAGAGAGGGATTTCCCTCTCATTGCAAAGGACTGGATGGATGCAGCCAGACCTTGATGGAGCTTTGTGTTATTTTGGAGCAAACTGGTTTCCCCTCAGCTCTGCGTTCATTCTTGGCTCAGGTGTGGGATGGACACATCCCCCAGAGCTGCTCCCTCCTGAAGTGTGCGCTGTGGGGCTTTGCTGGGGGTGCTGCAGGTCTGGGGTGCCTTGTGGGGCGGAGTGGTGGGAGGGAGGGGTTTGCTCTGTTCTCGTGGACATCCCCACATGGTTCCAGATGTTTCTCAAAGTGCTGGCTGGGGATTTCAAGTGCTCTTAGGGCTGGGGCCCCGTGTGGGCAATGCTCCCTGCCTCCCACCCCTTGCTTGTAAATGCTGGAATGCCCTTTCTCCCGTGTTTTTAAATAAAGAAGGAAGTCCCAATTACTTTCCCAGGCTGTCCATTTGCACTGTATATTTTGGGTAAGGGTTGCTGGGGGGTTGAATGCTGTCCCCACCAGGGAGTGTGTGTTTGCTGTTTCATCTCAAATGTGACTGGACATTTGCATACACAGATTTTGTGTCTGGCTCTGGCTGGGACTTGCTGCAGCTTCCTTTTCCCATTTTATTCAGCTTGGTAAGTCTTAAACCTGCAGCTGGTGGGGCTTCCTCTTTCGGGTGTGAGGTTCTGGCACCCTTTGGGTGCTGCAGGTGCCCCATGCTGGGGCTGGAGCCAGAGGAGTGCCTGGCACAGACAGGAGCTGCCTTTTGGCAACTCTGGCCCTTTCCCAGCTCTCTGACTGCTCTCAGATGTTCTTGACAGCTCTGGGTAGAAATGAACCCTGTCATGAATGAGTCACAAGTGCTGCTTTGGAGAGGTCCGAGTTCCCCACCTGCAAGAGTGGGGAAAGTAACGTTCTCTAGAAGGTGCAGGTTTTACCTTCACTCCCCCCTGAAGGAGTGAACAGGGTTTTAATAATGCAGAATTAGAGCTCATGGCTTTGCTACCGAGTCCTTGTAAAAGGGGTTACTCAACCTGAAAGTGGCCCATGCCCCCAGGGTAACCAGGGCTCCGGACTCTGGATCAATGGACTGGCCAGGGGGGCTCAGAGCTAGACCATGACCCCGTGGCCTTCATCTCTGTGTGGCTGTGACTCTACTAATCTCCAAAGTACATGGAGTCAGCTTCTTCCAGGTTTTATTAATGTTTGTTTGACCCCCTGTGTTTGCAAGGTCTGATTTCTTTAGCTGTCACTATTTGCAGCGGGAAGCCAGATTATTTTAAACAAGCAAAATACATCCTGAACAACTTTTGTGTCCAAGGTTGGTACAGAGTCATTATCAAGAGTAACTGTTCTGCACGCCGAGTTACAGTTCTGTAAGTCCACGTTGCGCCAGGCAGAGCCTGGGCTGGTGCTCCGAGCGAGCAGAGGCATCCAGGGGCTGCAGCTGGGGCCAGCCTTGCCCCTCCCTCAGTACACGGTGCACCAGTTGCTGCCATCGCTGGGCATCAGCCCACCGGTGATCAGAAGAATCAGATCCACAAACCACCAGATGCCCAGGCCCCCCAGGGTCAGCAGCTTCCCCACGGCGGTGCCGGTGTGGCCCAGGCAGAACCGATCCACTCCGAAGCAGCCCAGAAAGAAGGAGTAGAGCAGAGTGGTGATGAAGTAGTGCCCCGTGTACCTGCGAGGGAAGAGGCGGCGGGGTCAGGGAGTGTCAGCCTTCCCCGCCGGACCAGCCCCGCTCCTCCTGGGGGGGCTCCGTCCAGGGGGTGCGCGGGGGGACAGGGACTCTCCTACTTGACACAGGGCCGGCTGCCCCGCAGGAAGCTCCGCGGCTCGGCGCACTCGATGCCGTCCAGCGCTCGGCACTGCACCCGCGTGTGATCCACCTCGCCGTGGGCCTGTCCGCCGAACTGCGGCGGGGGCAGCGCTCAGCGCCCGGCGGGGCCCGGGGGGCGCCGGCAGCGGGGCCGCCCCCCCTCCCCGCCCTCACCTTCACGCAGCCGTGGCCCAGCTCCTGCTGAGCCGTGGCGTTCCCGCCGTGGTCCACCGGCTCCTCGCACTCCACGAACTCATCGGGGCTGCGGGGAAGGAGCGGGTGGTGAGGGCGGCCGGGTGGCCGCGCTCCCCGCCCGCCCCGGCCCGGCGCTCACAGGTAGGTGCATAGGACGAGCGGCGCCCGCGGATCGCTGTAGGCCCAGGCGGCGGCGGGCGGCCCCGGCGGCAGGTCCCGGGGCTCGGTGTCGTTGCCCGGGAGGCCGCGGCCGTGCAGCAGCAGCAGGTTCCCGAGCAGGAGCGCGGCCTGCCCGCACAGCAGCGCGTACCCCACGGGCGGCGCCATGGCGGCAACGCCGCCCCGCTCGGCCTC
>VZRR01002530.1:1459-13983 GCA_013398015.1 Oreocharis arfaki
CCCCAGCTCCAAACAGGATCCCAGGAATAAATGGGAATTCTCACCCTCCTGGGATCCCCAGCTCCAAACAGGATCTCAGGAATAAATGGGAATTCTCACCCTCCTGGGACCCCCAGCTCCAACCACCTCCTGCAACCAAAGCTGGAGCCGCATTCCCAAGAACTGGGAAAACTCCAATCCAGCCACCCCTGGAGCTCCCATCACACAAACAGAGGAGATTTCAGCTCAGGAAAAAAAAAAATCAGGAAGAATTATCCCCAAAAAAGCAGTTTTCCTGCTCAGAGTAGGGGATCTGCACTGAGGATTTCCGTGCCCGGGGTCCTGGGAATTCCAGAGCTGATGGAGAGCAGATCTCACCCTGGTAGGTCCCATCCATCCCTAAAGTTCCTCTGGCCGGGAGCTAAACAGGCCCAAAAGGTCAAGGACAGAGGAAAAGGGAAAAGCAGGAGCCTCCAGGGTGAACAGGAGCACATCGGCTTGAAATGGGAAAAAAAATCCCATGGGAATCCCAGCCCCACCTGGCCCCAGGTGAAGCCAAAGGCTCAGCTCAGCCCCGTTAATAAATGAGAGCCTCAAACAGCTGCTAAAAGAGATTTAAATCATTCACCAGCTCCCAGGTGCTCAAATATCCACGGCTTTAAAAGCCGGGAGAGGTGGAATTTCGCTCTTCCCAGCCTGAGCCTGCAGGGAAACCGCTGAAGTTCCCCCGCTCCAGCAGAATATCCCAGGAATTAACTGCTTCCTGCCCATGGAAATCCACAATTTTCCCTTCCCTTTCAGATCATTTCGGCCCGAATCACCCCAAGCTCTCCAGGATGACTCCGGTTTTAGGGATTGATGCCGATCCCGGGCTTGGGAGGAGCACTCCATAAACTCAGGCTTAACAACTGAGCCTAATTGAACCCTAACGACGCCCTAAAGGCCTGAATGCCTCGTTAGGGAGCTGAATGGGCTGCTCTGCAATCGGATCTGCATTCAGCAGCTGAATCCATTCCCAACTCCGGAGTGGGGCAATCAGGAGGGGTTTGTGCAGCTCCAACGCAATTCCCGGCAGGATCAGGGGCTCCAGGTGCCGTCTGGAGGTGCCCAAAATGAGGCAGGACAAGGAGTTCGGGTTTGAACCCAGCTCCAGCGGGGTTTAACCCTGAGGGGGTTGGGAAGAGGGGGAGATGCGGCCCTTGGGGATCCCCAGCATCCAAAGGATGTGGAGTTGCTGGAGAAAATCCAGAGGAATCCATGGAGCTGCTCCAAGGGCTGGAGCCAGGCTGGGAGAGCTGGGAATGTTCCCCGGGAGGAGGGGAGGATCCTGGGAGAGCTTCCAGCACATTCCGGGGCCTCAAGGGGCTCCAGGAGAGCTGGAGAGGGATTTGGCATAAGGCCTGGAGGGACAGGAGCCAGGGAATGGCTTCCCAGTGCCAGAGGGCAGGGATGGATGGGATCTTGGGAAGGAATTCCTGGCTGGGAGGGTGGGGAGGAGCTGGAATGGAATTCCCAGAGAAGCTGTGGCTGCCCCTGGATCCCTGGCAGTGCCCAAGGCCACGCTGGAGCACCCTGGGATGGTGGAAGGTGTCCCTGCCCATAAATGTTAGGATGGGCCACTTTTCCCCATGGATTTAGTCTTGGGCCACATGGAATTTTCACGCCAGGCTCTTGACAGGTGCGATGGGAACACCTGGAGCTGAACAATTCCACACTTTTATTCCCAAACCCTGGAGCCAAATCGAAGGCTCAGGGCAGGGGTGAAGAATAAACTGAGTTCTTTAATAATCCAAAAAAAACCCCCAAAACAGGAGAGAGGGGAAATCACAAAAATAAACTGTGCTGAAGGAAATCTGGGAAGTTTCCAAGTCGGGCTCCTCAGCTCCTGGAGCAATCAGGAATATTTGGGAGCAATCAATGGGATCGAGGTGAGGCAAACGAAGAGGAGCATCCGTGTGCAGCTTCCCTGAATTCCAGCCCCTCTGGAGAGGGATCTGCTGGAATTCAGGCTTAATATTGAGCAAAAGGCCCTGGCAGCCACACGTCGCCCATCAGATAAAAGCTGGGAAAGGTCTGGCAGCGTTTGCTGATCCCAAATCACCTCTGGAAAAGCAGCAGAAAGGCGCTCAGCCCCCGTTTCTGTGCCCTCGTTCTTCCCGAGGCCTCGAAAGCAGCAGGACAGACCCAAAAATGACTTTGGGAGATGAGAGATGGGACAGAGAGCCCAAGCAGAGCTGGAGTGAAGATGCTCCATGAGGTCTCACTCAGCCCAGTGGAGCTTTTTTAGGATTTTCAGCTCCCAGGATGGCTCTTATCACCCCCACTAAGAGATAAAGGCCCTCATTTGATAATCCCGACCCCCCCCAAATGCCAGAGTGGCTTTTGCTCTGGTCCAAAATGGTGTTTCCAGTGGTTTTCCTTGCTGGACTTCCCCACTTTGCCACTTTTCTCCGTGGAAAAGCCAACAAAGATGGTTTAGAATCCCAGAATGGGTGGGAAGGGGCCTCAAAGCCCCTCCAGTGCCACCCTCTGGACCCCTCCCACTATCCCAGGGTGCTCCAAGCCCCATCCAGCCTGGCCTTGGACACTTCCAGGGATCCAGGGGCAGCCACAGCTTCTCTGGGAATTCCAGCCCAACCAGGAATTCCTTCCCAAAATCCCATCCATCCCTGCCCTCTGGCACTGGGAAGCCATTCCCACTTTGTCCTGTCAGTATATCCATATAAAAAAATCCCTCTCCCTCCTTTTTTAAAGGAAAACACAGAGATGAAACATTGCCTGGGACGACCAACCCCACAACAAGGCTATAACTGGGATTATGGGAAGTGTCCCCCTCCCTGTTACTGGTTTAACTGGTTTTTGGGGTTTCTAAATTGAGGCTGATCTAAACCCCACTGGGAATGGGGTTTTCCATTTGGAAGGTGCAGGATTTCACTGGGAATGGTTCAACGTGGAAAATCAAAGCACATTCAGACCAGAAATGGAGGGGAAATCTGGGAATCTGAACCAGGGAAAACATCCCAGTGTGGAATCCAGAGGGAGCGACTCCAGGAATGGGAATTTCCTCATGGAAAGGGTTGATAGGACTTGGAAGGAGCTGCCCAGGGAGGTTTGGAGTTCCCATCCTTGGAGGTGTCCAAGGAATTCCTGGATGTGGCACTCAGGGCTGGGGACATGGTTGGGATCAGGCACAGCTTGGACTGGATGACCTTGGAGGGCTTTTCCCACCTCGGTGATCCCGGGATCCTGTGATTTCCAGGCTGGATGTGCTGCTGCCATTCCCAGAGCTCCCTGGGGACACCAGCGCGGAGCTGGTGGCAATTCCATGGTGGGCAGGCGACAAAACTTTGCCAGGGATGAAAAAGTCACCTCAGTTTGGTCACTGAGCACAGGAGCAGCCCGAGATCCCAATTTCCCAACTTCCCAACCCAATCATGGCCCCTTCTCTCAACGCTTTTGAGACCTAAAGGTCCTGGCCTCAGTCCTGGAGCACATTCCCAGTGGTGTCCTCCTGGGACGGTCCCTGTGGGACCAAAAAAAGGGAATTTTAAGAGAATTTCTGATTTTGAGACATTTTGATCCCAGAAAGCAACGAGGTCGGGATTCATCCCATCCCCACAGGTCAGGAACTCCAGGAATGCTCTGCAGGTTGGATCTCTCCAAATGGGATCAGGACAAATCTGGTCAAAATTTCTGCTGTTAAAAATCCCATAATTTAGCTGAAGAGAAAATCAGAAGAGTTGGAAGAGCTGAAGTTCTTAACGGGATCCATTCCCACTTTTGGAGTGCAGCACGGGGAAATCCATCCTGTGTAGATATTCCCATCCCAAAATTAATGGGATGCCAGCTCCTAAAAACATCCTAAAAACATCCTCTGGCAGCCCATCAGAGGAGCTGCTGATCCAGAACCATTTCCAAGTGGCGCCTTTGCCCCTCGCTGTTGTCCAAAGGTTCCCTCACTGCTGAAACGAAGGAATTAAGACCATTTTCCCACCTCTTCCCAAGCTTTTTTTCTCCTGTGAGCTCCAGGAACGGATGGGATTTGCCATTCCAGGTGTTGGGAAGTTTTGGTCACAATTTTGGTCACAATCCAGCAGCGATTTCGCCCGTTCTGCTTTTTGGGATGGCCTTTATGCCCAGCTTGATCATTCCCAGACCTCAGAGCCTTCTCTCATTCCGGGATTTTCGGATGGAAGTTCTGGGAGCTGTCAGCCATCCCACAGAGATCCCGGAGAAAGGCTGGGAAGTGATTTGGGATGGGGAGGGAAGCCCTCAGATCCAAGCCATGGATCACCCTCACCCCATCCCTCACAGCTGGAGCATCCCAATTCCAACCACGGATGTTCGGGATGCGCCAGCTGAGGGGAATGATCCCTGTCGGAAGCATCTGAGCAGCTTCCAGCAGGTTCAGGTCCCACTTTGCTCATCAGGAACACCAAAAATCTCCCATCCCTTTGCCGAGTTTCCCAGAGCTCTGGAGGGATGCTCGGGATCACATTCCACAGAATTCCAGAGTTATTTAGGTTGGAAAAGAGCTCCGAGATCAGCGAGTCCAAGCTGTGCCCAATCCCCACCTTGTCACCAGAGCACCGAGTGCCACCTCCAGTTTTATCTAAAAGACACAATATTCATATTTTCAAGGTATTACTATTGCCAGGATATTAATAATATTAATATTTCCAGGGTATTAACAATACTCGTATTTCCAGGATTAAAAGAATTGGAGAGGGAAAAGAATAACGGGAATAAAACAAATAATTTTTGCTTTCTTGCCTGCATTTCTTGGACAGAGAAAGGGTGGCCTCTGTCACCAGCCCTTCCTGAGGTCCCTGCGTGGCTCCTGATTTCACTTTTCCACGGGAAGAAATTTGTGGCTGCTCCACAGGGAATTAGATGGAAAACAGAGGCGAAAAAAATGGGATAAAAATCCCATTTCTCCCATGGAACAACATCAGCTGAGCCGCTGCTTTAGAGGAGAAATGAGCGGAGAAGGATAAATCTGAGGGACACAAAATTGTGCCCTCACAGTGACAGTCACCCACCACGGCCCATCATGGAATTCTGATTTATTCCAATGGAAAAAACAGCCAGTGATCCCTAAAAATAACCAGAGCCACTCCTCTGGATGAGATTTTTAAGCCTCCACTTCAGATTTTCTCTTCCCTGTAAGTAAGAGGCTGCAGGATTTGATTCAATGCAAGGAGGGAGGAAAATTATCCCTAAATTTGCATCATTCTCCTGAATCCAAGTGTCCCAAAGAACATTTAAGGAACCTCACAGATCTCTTTTTTTTTTTTTTTTTTTTTGGGGTCCCTTTTCCAGATATTTTTTGCTCCAAGTGGGATTTACCAGCCGGAAAATTCATGAGAAGGTCACAGGATAAAAACCGCAGCCCAGAGACAGTAACAAAATAAAGAATAAATCTCATTTTCCCTCCTTTGCAGTATTTTTTTTTCCTTTTTCAGAATTCCAACCAGACTCAGAATTCCAACCTTATCTCGTGTCCTCACTCTGGAGGACAGGGAGTTTTCCCCGTTTTTCCAGAGATTTCTCCCATTTTTCACTCACCTGGTCCACGGGAGACAAAAGGAAAGGGGAGCATCCAAAATGCGGCGGTTTTGAGATGTTTCATCCTCTGAAGCCTCACCAGAGATGGGAAGGGGGAAAATCCTGCAGATTCCGGGAAAAATCAAGGAGCTGGGAGTCAACCCTGCTGCCTCTCGTGCTGCCAGGGAGCTGCAGCTGGTGCCAGGGAAATATTCCTGCAAAGGCAGCAGATGTTGGGAGCGAGGGATGAGGGAAGGACGCGGGAGCGGCAGTCGGAGGTCGGGGGTTGTTCCCTCCGGGGATGACGGCAGTGGAAGAGCAGGAAAAGCACGTGGAGACAGCTCCATCCTTCCATAATCCAGGGATCCAGAGCTCAGGGACTTCCTGGTGCACCTTGGAATGTGTTTCCGTTCACCACTCCGCAGGAACTTGTGGGAATCTCGAATTTTTTAACCGTTTCATGTTTTTTTTAACGTTCTCCAAGTTCTGTGCTGAGGAGTTCCAGGGATTTTTATCCCACTTTTTATCTCCTCTCACTGATTTCCAACCTCGATCCTTGGTTTTATTTGTTGCCACTCAGTTCTGGCACAAGGAAAATCCCAAAATTCCCTGGAAGGAGGTTTTGGGTTGGGCCTGCTCTCCCAGGAATCTTGTGATGGGACGAGGTGAAAAGGCCTCAAGTTGTGCCAGAGGAAGTTCGGGTTGGATTTTAGGAAAAATTCCTTCACTGAGAGAGTGGTCAGGCATGGAACAGGTTTTCCATGGAAATGGTGGAGTCTCCATCCCTGGAAGTGTCCAAAAAACAAGTGGATGTGGCACTTGACAGCGTGGTTTGGGATAGTCCAGGTTGGACTTGATGATCCTGGAGGTCTTTTCCAACCAAAATGACTCCATGATTCCATGATTTTGGTTTTCAAAATCTGGGAGAAGTGCTTGGGAATATTGTCTGTGCATCATGGCAAGATCCAAGGTGACATTAAAGCACCAACAGTGGAACCTGGAAAGCTCTGGAGGCTGGAAAAACCAGGAAAATCCACATGAAAATAGGATTCCCTTGAGGCTGAGCTGCAGGGAAACCCCGGGAGCCTAGGGGAAAAATGTAATTTATGGACAAGTGGAGTAATTTATGGAAAAATGGAGTAATTTATGGACAACTGGAATAATTTATGGACGACTGTAGATGGGAATAAACAACTCATGCCAGGGGCAAGCTGAGAAACCCCTTCCAATTCTCCACTCCTCATCCTGAGGCAAACAGGGATCATCCATAACCCACCCTAAATCCCCCCAATAATCAGAATTAAGTCCCAAATCGCTCATTTTAGGGAAATAAAGAGATGAGGGAGGGGCTGTGCTGGCAGCTGAGGGGTTAAACGTGGAGCTCCATTCCCAGCTCCTTTCTCAACTCTTCTTCCAGAATTTCTCACCTTCAGGAGGCCACCTCTGTCTGCATCTGATGGCCCTGGGAAGGGAATTCAGGGAAAAATTCCAGGCAACGGAGCAGCAAGAGAAAAAATTGAATTTTATTCCCTTTTTCTTCTCTCGGGTGAGAATTCCTATTCAAAAAAAAAAATGGGAACAAACTCTTGTGGTAGGAAAAAGAGTGGTGGTTTCCAATTAAAGGAAGGTCAATTTAGATTAATTAGAGGTGTTTTATGACGAGGGTGTGCTGATCTCAAAGCCACCAAAGTGTTGCCCTACACGGGATCCGTGGCAAACAATTCCAAACATTCCCACCCTTCATCCATTCCATTGAAAAAAAAAAAAAGGAAAAGAAAAATCCCTTCAGGATCCCCTTTGGAGCACTGAGGGCCTTTTTGGGGTTTCTAAATTGAGGCTGATCTAAACCCCACTGGGAATGGGGTTTTCCATTTGGAAGGTGCAGGATTTCACTGGGAATGGTTCAACGTGGAAAATCAAAGCACATTCAGACCAGAAATGGAGGGGAAATCTCNCATTCAGACCAGAAATGGAGGGGAAATCTCGGAATCTGAACCAGGGAGAACATCCCGGTGTGGAATCCAGAGGGAGTGACTCCAGGAAAGGGAATTTCCTCATGGAAAGGGTTGATAGGACTTGGAAGGAGCTGCCCAGGGAGGTTTGGAGTTCCCATCCTTGGAGGTGTCCAAGGAATTCCTGGATGTGGCACTCAGGGCTGGGGACAAGGTTGGGATTGGGAACAGCCTGGATGACCTTGGAAGGCTTTTCCAACCTGGAGGATTCTGTTAAAAATATAACATTTTAATTTATAGCTAAAAAATTTCTCTTTACACCCAAAAAAGGAGCCGTGTCCTCACTGCCCACTCCTCACTCCACGCTGGATCTGGGCATTATTTGGGAATGTGACATTTTTTGGGACATTTTCACGCCAGGAACGGTGCTAATCATGGAATAAATTGGCCATCCATGGATCTGAGAGTGCAAATCCCGTGGAATGACCTCTCCCAGACCCCCAAAAGAAGAGGAGATGAGAGTGGGACAATAAATCCAGATTTTGATGCCGTGTCCATTCTCTGAGCTCCTTCCTGGAGTCAAAGAAAAGTGGGAGAAAGCAAGGCAGGAAAAGATGGATAAGAACCATGGGGAAAGGATGGGGTGGGAGAGGCTTTCCAGCCCTCTCAGGAAAGGATCTTGGAGCAACTTCCAACCAAAATGGGATAGTGGGAGTTGTCCCTGCCCATGGCAGGGGCTGGAATGAGAGGATCTTCCAAAACCATTCCACGATTCCGTGAACTTCTCAAAGGCTTTTTGGAGGCCACACGGCCACGGCAGGTTCCTCATGGAATGCTGTGATTCCAAAAGTCTTCATCAGACCATGGGACCTCTTCCAAATAAACAGGGAAGCCCAATTTTCCAAACCCTCCACGTCCTGCAGTGCTCTGAAACTGAAGTTTGATTCCATGAGGTCGGGAAGAGGTCGAATTCCCAAATGTGGGAGGTAAAAGCAGCAAAAAATTGGAGAAAAATTTACAAAAAGGACACAAAACCCAGAGAAAAACATTTCAGGGATGGTTCCCCTCGATTCCACTGAAGGTAAAAATTCCAAATCCAAACACGTTTGGATACAGATGACTCCGATTCATTTTCTGGATAAGGAAAAAACCAGTTAAAAAATACATTAAAATCTCTTTTTCCTCCTCTTTGCACGTGTTTAAGGAATTTTACTGGCAAAGATTTCCATCAATCACCCCTGGAAAGACGCTCGCCTAAAGCATGGAGAGAAAAATTCCAATGCAGAGAGGCTTTCCAAAGGGAAAAGCACTTCAGGTTGGAGTTTTTCCAGCTCATTCACAGGGATGTCAAGTTTAACAACCTTAAGGAATGAGGAGGAGAAAGGGGGAGAGGGCTTCAAAATAAAAAAAAAAAAACTCAATTATTTCAAATTTTACCCCCAAAATATGCCCGGAGTTTTTACTGGTTTTGACAAGTTCCAACACAGACTGAGGCAGCTGGAGCAGCAACACTGCTTGATCCAGAAAAAATTGGAATTTATCCCCAAAAAAAAACCTTGGCAGAGGAAAATAAAATGAATAAAAAATGGGGGGAATTTAAGGATCGATGAGGAGAAAGGAGTCACAGGGTCCTGGAGCTTTGAACCAAGGGAAAAACTCTGAGAAAAACCCAGGAGGGGAAAAAAAAAATCTCCTGGATCTCATGGAAAATGGAACGTTTGGGACAGCAGGGATGTCTCCTCTCCATCCAGAGAAACAGGGATCATTTCTGGAATGCTGAGCTGAGGAAAGGTGCAAAAATGCGACGCAAATAACTGGAATTCCTGGGAAAATCTCTGCTGAGGAGGGAGCAGGAGGAAGAGTTGGAGGAGCTGGAAGTTTTTCATGGAAAAACTAACCCCAAGAACGTGAGAATTTAAGGAGAAGAGACTCAGCCCTTCAAAAGCTCCTAAAAATACCTCAGGGGGTTATTTTTATTTTTAAGTGACGTGACAGAACACAAAAAACGGGAATTTAAAGCCAACAACCACAAAAAGCTTCCCAAGAGAGGAGGGAAAAACTCCTCCAGCTGCAAAATTCCAGGGCTTGGGGCATTTCCAATGGACTTCTGGAATTTCTGTTGTGCACATCCCCCCAGAAAAGGGGAAGGAGCTGAGATGGGAAGTTGTGGAGCTGAGGGATTTAGGCCAGGAGTTGTCTCTCCCACCAGGGCTCTGGGTTGGATCAGTTTGGGATCCAGACACCAAAAAGGATTTAATTCTTCCCACAAAGACTCACCCCTGGCACAGATAATGGGGAGAAATCCAAATCCCAGGATTTTTTTCCTAGTTTTTCCCCTCAGGATGTGGCTGAGTCTCTGTTTGTGTCCTCAGCTTGGCTGTCGTGGAATCCTGGAATGGTTTGGGTGGGAAGGGACCTTAAAGCTCATCCAGTTCCACCCTTTGGACACTTCCCACTATCCCAGGTTGTTCCAAGCCTGGCCTTGGACATTTCCAAGGATCCAGGGGCAGCCACAGCTTCTCTGGGAATTTTGTGTGAGGGTCTCCCCACCTAAATCCACCAAAAAATGAAATTAGTAACAGGGTGCTGAAGAGCCAAGGGGAAAAATCCCTAAAAAAGTCGACCTCAGCACTCCAAACCCCACAGCTGGGCTGTCATCCCACTAAAATCCAGGATGCTCTTCCCTCTTTTGCCCACAGAAACAGCTGGTGATGAAAACCAGGAAATAAATCCCCAAGAAAACCAGGAAATTAATCCCCAGGTTCACCCTCTGAGTGGCATTTCCCAGCTGGTTCCCAACCTCTTTTTTATCCCTCAGGGAATTCAGGAGCAGGGAACAATTGCCTGGAAGAGAGGACAGGTCCAGCCTTGTCTGCAGAGCCAAATCCCACAGGAATTCTTCATCTTTCTCTGGGAAAAGCAGCAGGATGGGATTGAGACACTGGAATGGGAAGGAGGGATCTCAGCTTGCTGGGTTTTCAGGAAAAATCACTGGGAGATGTTTCCATGTCTTTTTCCAAAGCTGTTCGTGGAGTTATTAAATCCCACCAAAACCTGGGATCAGCCTCCCACGCTGGGAATCTTCAAGGTGCTGCAAACCCAGAAACCATCAGGAGTCATCTTCTCCCAGCTCCCAAAAGCACAGAGAGATGAAAGAGAAAATCCAGGTCGTTCCAGGCGCCCCATCCCACCCTCAACACCTCCAGGCATGGAATATCCACAACCTCTCCGTGTCCCAAAGTTGAATTTCCTGGTGTTTCGTCACATTTTGCCCCACTTAACAGGCTTTAAAAATGATTTCCTGGAGATAAAATGAGAATTTTCCATGCAGGACAAACCAGCTCTGCCTGGTTTTCCCTCGTCACTGGGTTTGTACCCAAAGGAAAGACCAAAATTCCACGATCCTCTGTGGAATCAAGGCTGGGAAAAGTGGCAAACTGCTAAAAAAAACCTGGGAATCTCAATTCCCTGCTCCCATTTTCTCACTGATCCCTCAAAGTGTGGTTCTTGGGCACAGCTGAAGGATTTCTGCTCCTTCACCCACAATTCTGGTTTTTCCCCTTAATTCCAGAAGTCAGGAACTCCAACTGTTGCCAGGGTTCATCCCAACCTTGGAGTGCCACATATTTGAACCAGAGAAAGTGAACTGATTCTAAAATTACTTTTCAATACTTTAAAAAAATATTAATTAACTTTTTTCTATTAAAAAAACCCCTATTAATTAATATTTTTCTGTTTTCTGACATTATTTTGTCGTTTATTTGGATGTCTCAGAATTGATGGGAACTAAATCTTGAACTAATTTCATTTTCATTTTAATGGGAGTGAATTTTCTTATTAAATCTCTCTCCACAACCCCCCTGACAGGAGGATGGAACCAGGTGGGAGCCAGGCTCTTTTCCCAAGGAATAAAGGACAGGATGGGAGAAAATGGCCCAAAAGCTCCCTGAGCTGACATTTTGGGGTTATTTTCACACTGGAGCACTTCAAAAAACCCAGTTTGTTGTGTGGCTTTAATGCAGCTCAGAGCCAAGGTGCTGCAATTTTGTGGCAGCAAAACCACCTCAATTCCCCTCTAAAAGCTCCCTTTGAAGCTCCAAGAAAGCAAAATTAGAAGGCCAAAAGTTGTAAAAGCTGATTAGGGAATGGAACAGAGAAAAAAAAAAAATCCATCATCCTGACCTGTGCAGAGCTGAGGAGGTGGAAGCAGGAAAGCCTTGGAAATGTTCAAAAGGTGATAGGAAATCCCAGCAATTGGCTTTGTTTGCTGCTAACGAGCCACGGGCGCTTTAAAATGAAATACAAACCATTTAAAAGGGCTTGGTGGAACATCAAGGAAGTCACCTGGAGGGCTGAGAGGTCAGAAAACACCGAAATATTTTGTGAGGTGAGGGCACGATGAATTTTACTTCAGCGCAGAGCAAAAGCTCAGCAGAACCTTTGGGTTTCCAGGATCTCACAGGGCCCCCCCAAAAAAATTCTTTCCTGCCAGAACATCCAAGCCAAAATACTTGGAAATGTCACCCAGGAGGCCCCAAATCCCCTAATTTTGTGATGGTTTTATGAAGACACTGCAGGGTTTTTATCTGCAGGCAAAACCCACGAGATACCCAAAGATTTCTGGCTCTCATTGCTTCAGTTTCCAGATTTTGAGGTCATGAGGACAAAAAACTCCGATCAATCTCCGTTTCCAGCCCCCGGGTAAGGATTTGAAATCCTGGAATCTCCAGTTTGGAGTCAGAGCACCCAAAAACTCTCACAGTGAGCCAAAAATAAAAGGTAATCCTGGCAGTTTCGTCCTGTCTTTAGCAGCTTTTAGCAGCAGAGGAGCTGCCAAGGTTTCATTCACATCCTCTGAGGTGCTGGCAGTCCTAAAAACACAGCGCTTCATTCTTGGACTGCTTGGAGCTCGTTGGAATTATTTCATGGGATTTCACACCTGTGGTATTGAAGGATTAAAAAGAGATTAGGATCTGTTTCAGATCAAAAATGGATTGAAAAGGAAAAGAAGTATCTGTAGGATGGAATTCCTTCTTTTTAGTTGAT
>VZRR01002537.1:0-10672 GCA_013398015.1 Oreocharis arfaki
GGCATGCTGCAGAGGATGCAGGTAGATTTTGTAATCGCTCATGGCATGCAGGTGGGACAACAAAGGCTGAGCCTTCTCCCCCCCCCGCCCCCCCAGTCTGTGTCTGATTGTGTCACTGGGGCAGGGACACTTTTTGTCACTTTGGGAGCAGTCCTAGCTCTGCTCCTTATCCTGGCTGGGCAGGCAGCTACTGGGACACAGGTGTGTCCTGATGTCCTTGCCCATCTACTTACCGGTGGACAAGATTTTGGGTAATTTGAAGCCACGTTAGGGGTGAATTACAGTGGTTCAGAGAGGGCAAAGAGACAATTTGAGAGGCTTTCTGGGCTGTCCCTGTTTTGCCCCCCATAGCAAATCTCCCCCCTGTATTGGTATTCACTTCCCTGCCTATACCAGTCCCTCCTGTGCCCCCAAAAACTTCCTGAAGAGGAGGAGGGACCCCAATATCTTCAGTCCCAGCTTTATGGAAAGGACCCCCACCCTTCCCCCACTGCAAATCTCCTCCTAGGATGGCAGTGACTGTAGCAAAAGGGCACCACCCAATGGGACATTTCTGGGTCAGCTCTAGAGAGAAATGAGAGGGGCAAACTGTCTGAGCACTGGGCTTTGGGCCTCAAAGCTGCCAAAGGCAGGCCTTGCAGGGAGCTGGGGGATGGCACAGGACCGGCTGCTTCCCAGAGAGGGCTGGCTTCACACACAGGCTCAGTCTCACATGGCATAGGGAGCTGCAGCATGTAGGGAGCAAATCCCTGGCAGCCTCCTGCCCCTGGGCGTCCCCTGGGAGCAGCCGTGCTCCAGGCTGTTACTGTCACCTGCACACCTAAGAATCTGGAGCCAGTGTTACATACCACGGCTGTGGCTGGGACAGAGACATGAGTGGCCACAGAAGTGCCCATGGCATTCTCTGCATGCAGTCCCTGCTGCTTCTCCCCCAGCTGCTGGGAGGCAGCACCTCCCAGCCACCTGCTCCTGCAACCAAGGGCCCACTGGGACACTGTGGAAGGAGGTTTTTGTGCTCAAAACCAGCAGTATGAAACAATGCAGGTGTAAAAGAAGGTCACAGAAATGTAGGCGAATATGAATCTGGAAATGTGTCAGTCTTTACCCAGGTGCTTCACTCCAACGAGGTAATTGTCTTTCACAGAAATGTAGTGGCGGGCTTACACCATACTAGACGTGATGACCTTTTCTGTGCCATCATGAACAGGCTCAACATGTAACTCGCACCCACTGAACTGCATCAGTCCCTGGAGATGTGCACTTTCCCTCAAGTTCTATGTACCATCTTACCTCTAACTCTCACAGATTCCAAACCCCTTCCGAACATGCAGTAGCTGTACGCAAAGAAAAATCCTAGAACGAGAAGCTGGTGCTGGCCATCAAAGTCCCTGTAAAGTCTAGGCGAAACACACTAGTGACCCGCAGGTTCCTTCTCAACTGTATACAGAGCATCATTACATTCTCTCTAAGTGCCAGAGTCCATCGTTACAGCGCAGCGTTCCCAGCTGCAGTTCGGACTGAGAGATGTGCCAGGAGACAAAGCATTTGTTGACTTTCCCTCTTCGCTGTAGAACTTGATACTCACAGCGCAATCACTTTCGCACATCGTCAGTGTCACCAAGTCAAGCAGCTAGAGCTCACAGAGATGGAAGTGTCAGGACAGGACACGTTCCAAAAGTAAAGTATATTTCTAGCAGCATTAAAATTGTGGACAGTGGACTGCGGCTCTGTAACTTCCTTCTCAGACAGATGTGCCATGCCATTGTTGGCTCTCGCAGCTCGGTTGCCAGCTGCTCTCATGACAAAGAACTAGAAGAAAAAGCCGGTGCGGGGCTGCACCTTGCCCTTGACCCACTGTCCTGGGTTGCAGTGTATTCTATTACCATCTTCGTGAGCTGTGAAACCAGGTGGGGCAGTGTTTCTTTGCCTCCTCCCTCCGGACTATCTTCTGTCAATGGGCCCATCTGTGCCTGGCCGAACGACTCATAGATAACAGGGCTCTGGACTATCTCCTGTTAATGGGCCCATCTGTGCCTCACCACCCCATTTTGAGATGCTCCGCCTGGGAGGGGGCACTGAACATTTCTCACCTGGATAGAATCAGAGGTTTTTCAGGCACAAGGGAGCTTTTCTCCGCTGGACTTCCAGAGGACGAGAAGCTACATCACTGAACCGTCAGGCGAAGACCAGGCCCTTTTCCACAGGACCACTGTTTCACCAGAACTATCGCACCCGCCCTGCTCACCGGGAGCCACCAGCGCTGCTGCCGGCTGTGACCAGCACTGCTCCAGGAGGAGAAGCTGCCGCCTGTGACCAGCACTGCTCCAGGAGGGGAAGCTGCCGGCTNTGTTTTGTTTTATATATATATATAAATTAGTAAAGAACTGTTATTCCTATTTCTCATATCCTTGCCTGAAAGCTCCTTAATTTCAAAATTATAATAATCCGGAGGGAAGGGGGTTGCATTTCCCATTTCAAAGGGGGCTTCTGCCTCCCTTAAATAGATGCCTGTCTTTCAAACCAAGACACCCACGTAAGCCACATCAAACTGATCGGCGCACTCCGTTCTTCCCTTCTCCGCTGCATCCATGGTTGTGTTCTCTGCATCTCAGAGCTGAAAGCAAAGTGCAATTGTTTCCACAGAGGGCTGGAAGAGGAATAGGCAGCAGCACAAGTAGCTGTCGTTGAAATTCCTCCTTCCAACAATGAACGTGAATTCGGCAGGCAGGCGAGGGGCAGCCGCGCTTCTCTCTCAGCCTGTATGCTGTGCACACAAGCCCGGTGCTGTGCGCCTTCGTTCTTCCCCTTTTGTAACTATGTCACGCTTTCATTCTGCCGGAGGCAAATATCCGTCTACTTCTCGCACAGAACACTGCGCCGGCAGCAAAGAGCTCCAGCGCACTTCTTCTGCCAAAACAAGCCTGTGCCATACACGTTCCTTCTCAGCACTACGTACCCCCACACTCTGCCTCTCCTGTCATCCGAATGTAAATGGAAAGCTTGTCAGCTATGTGTCGCGCAGAGAACAGTGCCAGGACAAGGAGCTTGCCCCTGAAACTCGTGGAAACATCTATTTTCACCACATTCCAGAGGCAGTCTTCTTTCCTTTACAACCTACACAGCGCGGTCAGATCATAGTGCTCTCTGCACACTCCTTCTCATTTCGAAGTACCAACGCGCGCATTACAACCTCGCAAGGACCAAAGCTGTGGATAGATGTCTGGCACAAAAAAATGTGCCAGGACAAAAAACATGTTCTACATTACCCCTTCTCATCACCCAGACTGTGGTGCTGCGTTGAAAGTCTTCGACACTGAAAGGCTAATCCAGCAAGTGCTTCTGTCCTGGAACATTTGGCTGAGCAAGAGCTAGACAGACAGTTTACACTGTGTAAAAACATAAAGAATATGATTCTACCTCAAGCTGAGCAAAATCCGTGCACAGCACACTGTGGATGCGTGCAGTCTAAATTCGGAAGAGCAGCAAAGCTGAATGCCATCTCTGGGTTTCAGTTCTGTCCAGACCACAGGCAGCGAAGAACGAAGCTGCAGAACACCAGGCTTGTGTGCGCAGTGTACTGAATTTCGAAAGTCCAGCCAAAAGCTGGTTCACAATCAGATGCAGCTGAGAATGCTCTTGCTGCTTCAGGAAGTAATGCGCAGCTGTTGGACTTCATCACACAACCTGGCCAGAAGCAGTTTCCTTACACCTTCAATGTTGCAGAGTCCATGCAGCTTGAGCTCACCCAGAAGCACGCATCAAAAAGAAGGTGTTCTTAAAGTACGCCTTCTCCAAGCAGCCTTGAATCTGTGGCTCTGTAGCTTCCTTCTCAGACAGACATGCTGTCACATTTTTCACTCTCGAAGCTCCATTGCCAGCTTCTCCCTATGGGAGCAGCTGCTCCCATAGAAAAAGGCTCAAGAAGTAAAAGCCAGTGCTGGGCTGCACCTTTGCCTCGCGTCACATAAGCCACATCAAACTTGTCGGTGAGCTCTGTACTTCCCTCCTCTGCTGCATCTACCACTGTGTTCTCTGCATCACAGAACCTAAAGGTAAGCGCACTTGTTTCCAGGGAGGACTGGAAGAGGAATACGTAGCAGCACGAGGAGCTGCCATCGAATTTTCTGTTTCCGACTGCTGATGTGAATTCGGCCGGCAGGTGAGGGGCAGCCATGCTTCCACTCTCAGCCTGTACGACGCGCACACAAGCCCAGTGCTCTGTGCCTTCGTTCTTCCTCTAGTGCAACCATGTGGCGCTTTCATTTTGCTGGAGGCAAACATTTGTCTACATCTCGCACAGAGAACTGTGCCGGCAGCAAAGAGCTCCAGAGAACTGCTTCTGCTGAAACATGCACGCAAGTCTTTGTGATGCTGCACATCCTTCAGGAAAAGCTGCTGTCCCATAGTCTATTGGGATTTATAACTTCTGTTGGAAATACTTCAGGTCCAAGTCTCAAACTGCAATATTTTTACACTCAAGACACAGTCATGCTGAAGGTGACTGGGAGTGGCTATGAGCAACTGGAATCATGCTGAAATCTGCTGAGAGCAACTGGAAGTTAGTGGAAACACACTGGGGGCACCTGGGATATAGTGGGAGAGAGACTGGGAATGACTGAGATCATAGAGGAACCATAAAGGAAGTAACTGGAATAGTACTGGGAGTATCAGGGAGTGACTGGAACCATACCGGGTTATTGGAGCAACTGGGACCATGCTGGGAACAAATGGCATCGTACTGAGAGTGACTGTGTTCATACTGGAATTATACTGGGAGGGACTGGAGCCATAGTGGGAGTAATCATACTGGAGGTGACTGGAACCATACTAGAGGTGAATGAGAACCCTTGGAACCATGCTGGGATCACAGTGGTATCATACTGGGAGTGACTGGGATCATACTGGGATCACACTGAGTGTAACTGAAAGTGACTGGGACCATACTGGGAACCATAGGGCCCACTCTGGAAGTGAACTAGGCCCCCTCTGGGTGGAACTGGGGGAACTGGCCCAGCTGGGGCTCAGGGTTGTTCCCCCCAAGGGCCACCCTGGGTCTCACTGCTGCCACCCCTGGCCCCACAGAGCCGAGGGACACGGGAGAGCCAGGGAACATGGAACAGTGCCCGAGGGCCACTGTTCTCCAACAGTTTGGGCTGTTGTGCCCAGGCTGTTGCCCTTGGGGTCCCAGAAAAGGCAAAATATGAAGCAAAACAAATCCTAATAAAACTCCTTTTCTCCACCCCTCCCTCCTTCCCAGGCTTCACTTTATCCCCAGTTCCCTCCTTCTTCTCCACCACTGGCACAGGGATAATGGGATGGGGGTTATGGTCACTTCATACTGCTGCTTCCCCAATACAGAGAGGAGTCCTTGCCCTGCTCTGGGGTGGAGTCCCTTCCATGGGGTCAGTCCTCCGTGGACTTGTCCCATACGACTCCTTCCCAGGGGCTTTGCCTCTTCACCACCCACTCCAGAGTGGAGCCCTTTCAATTGATTTTTTTTTGTGCAATCATTGGCTTTTGCTTTAGCAAATGGACTTATCTCAACTGACAGAGTTTCAGCAAACAGACTCATCCAAATCTGTGAGTTTTTTCCAGTTAAAATTTAAACAAATACAAACTACAGAGAGTTGGTACCACATTGTGTGGAGTTTACAGCAGCTGGTGGTGGATCTCTGCTAAGAGGGAGGTTTCAGGTGGAATTCAGGATTTCTGGATCCTTCTGAACTTTGCTGGGGTGTCTCTGCTGGTGGCTGCAGATAGAGAATTTTGTCTCAGAGCACCTGTCGCTGCTGATCCTGTGGGAGTTGGTATAGGCACAGTGGCCGTTGCCCTGGATGTCGAACCTGGATTGACAGCAAAGCGAGAGCTCATGGGACATGGCTGGGATGGGAAGGATTCCCATTTCCAGAGGGATTAACAATGCTGCAGGAGCAGGGGCCAGCCTTCCCAGCAAAGCCCCCATGCAGAACCCAAACTACCTTCCACTCCTAAACAGAGGGAATATTTTCATCTTCTGGGTCCCAGGGGATTCATTCAGGGATGCCCCCAAGCCCCCATCTCCATCCCACAAATCCATGGGTTGTGTCTGAATGCTTTGGCACAGCCAGGAAAAGTAGCATTTGATTGCTCCCACCTCCTTAGATTTATATCTACTTGTGCTCCCTGCATCCAGCCCCTGCCCCGGATCAGCCCAGGCCATGATTTTGTTCTCCAGAAGATGGGACATACAGGGCATTGAAGAGGGAACCATTGAGCCATTTCCAAGGTCCAGAACCTTCCCTCCGGAGACCAACCCAGTACTCCAGGAAGTTCCCATAGCGTAGGAGGAAATGCTGGAGGTGGGGAAAGCAAGGATCACAGGTACCTCCATGCCACTCCCTTCAGGCAATTTCCAGATCTGCTCCCCAAAGGCCATTCCACACCGCCTCCTCGGGGGTTTCTCTTACCAGCTCCTCCCTGGTGTCAATGGTGGCCAGGTGGGCTTGGTAGGAGAGGCAGGAGCGCTGACTCCCTTCCCAGTCCACTTCCTCCTCCAAGAAATAAAAGCACTTGTCCGCAAAGCCAATCCCACTCTCCAGGCAGCTGGGCAGGGCAGGAGTGGTGCAGGGTGGGTGTTTCTTAGCTGAAAACAAGCACAACATACCCAAGTGACTCATGCTGGGGGATTTCTCCAGGGAGGAGACTTTGGGGTGATTCCTGCACCCTCAGCCACTCACCTGCCAGTGCGATGATGATGACAGTGAGAAGCAGCACCACAGCAAGCACAGTGACCCCAATGGTGACCTTTCTGTCTTTGGTGCACCTGAGGCTGAAATCTTGGGACAAATCATGTGGGAAAGGCATGAAGAGCCCCCCCCATTCTCCCAGTGCTCATATTTCCCTCATGGGTGCCTTCAACACCTTCCAACACAGCCCCAAAACCCATTTGGGGCTCCCAGCAGGGCACAGGCTCAGTCCAGGGGGCATCCCAATGGCTTCCAAGGATTTTTGAGGCTGCCCAACCTCCCTGCATCACCTCTGTGCCTCCACCATGGAATGGGCACCATCCCCCAGACCCTCCAGCTTGCAAACACCTTGACATTTCTTACCCCCCCTCCCCCAGCTCCTTCGACCATTTTAGTTTCCCCCAACACACTGAGCCACATCCTGAAACAACATCCCCACAACCAAACTGGTGCTTACTGGTCCTGCCCTCCGGTCTCTGCTGCAGCAGCTCCATCACAGCAGCCGAGTCTCCACCTGTGCAAACAAAGCGAGTTCCCGCTCACGCTGGGAAGTGGGGAGTGAGAAAGGCCTGATTTGGGGCATTTTCCTCCCAGGACAGTCAGGCACCAGGTTTACATTTGCTGCAGGAAGGAAAACACAACTTCAGCTTTCAAAAAAACAGGACTTGCTTTGTTTTTTCAACTCTCCTTCAACCTCAGCCAACTACTGCTGGCTCTGGGTGCCCTGGAAAGGTGTTGCCTCAAGAACTTGCAGAAGTCCAGAACGGTTTTCAGCCCCAGCCCCCACTCCAGGCCACTCAGGGCACCCCAGAAGGTGCTGGATGGCCCCACTTGAGCCAGCCCTGATTCCCCACCCTGCACAGGGCAGCTCGTGAAGCTCCTGGGACAGGAAATGGTGCCTCTGTACCTTCCTCACAAGGGGCTTCTGCCATCCCCAGGCCACACAGGAGACAGGGGCACCTTCCAGGGAAAGAGCGTCCCTCAGCTCCTCCTGCCACAAGGTGATCTTGGACAACACCCCAAACTCACAGGGCCTGACCAGGTCCTGCTCCCTCCTGGGGCTTTGCCAGGATGCTCCTGTGGTCCTAAAACAGAAACACAAAAAGCTGATAATCCTCTCAACCCCCCTGGGCAGTCACAGCTCTCCTCAGCAAAGCAAAGTTGGTCCCACAGGAGCAATTTGTTGAATATTTATAAGGGAAAAAAAAAATCAAAGAAACAGAACAAAGGTCAACTGACAGACTAGAAATATGTGTGGATGCTGCTGTCAAGTCACTGGCAACTGTAAAGTGTTTCTATATTTATTACAACTACATAAATTCCTCAGATCAATGCCCAACAGGTGTTTTTGTCATCACTGTAAATAAAATTATTACCAGCTCTCAGGCAAGTATTTTCCTTTCGAGAACCACCTGCCTGTGTTTGAAAAGGTTAAGACCCAAAAGGATGATTTTTTTCCTCTCAAAATGCTTGGATTTTGAATAAGGTTTGATTGATGCGGTGTTTTGTTACTCTCCCCAACCCCCCAATTCCTACTGCTCCAGGCTGCAGCTTGGGGCACTTGGGGTGAAAAACTGGTGGGGGAGGAAGAAGTGGGAAAAGGGGATGAAGGCATAGAAATTCCTCTCCCTCCAAGCTTTTCCCTTCCTTTCCTCTCTCCCAGATTTCTTCACGCCCACCCACTCACACACCTGTTTTAGATCAAAGCAGCTGCTTCAGGAAATTCTGCAGAGGGGGTTTGTGAGCTGGGGAGGCACCAGCTCATTTCCCACTCCTGGGCACAGCACTGCTCCAGGGAACGGCTCCAGCTCCCTTCCAGAACAAGAGTTTAAATAAACTGTCTCTGGGCTTGGAACCAGGAGAGTGATGCAGGTTTTCCCTCTCCCCCCTCACACCTGCAAAGGGGCAGGAGGGAGCAGAGCTGGGGAGAGCAGAGCTGGTGCTGGGGCCAGGGGAGTCTCTCCCTTGCAGCAGTGCAGGGACACACCTGTATCTGCTCAGGGTGGCTTTGCTCACCTGAGGCTCCATCAAAGGGTCTGAGGGCCCCCAAATACTAACTCACCACAAAGGCACTGCTGCAGGAGCTAGAGGGGGCTGAAAATAACCCAATAAAGTCACTGAAGAGTGCTCACAAGGCAGCAAAAACTAGAACTCACCTAAAAAACACATCCATACACTCAAACCAACCCGTGGTGGCAAAAGCTTCAATAAAACCAGCTGAAAAGTAGCGAGTTTGGGGTTTTATTCCCCTCTCTCTTTAACTTGCTACTTCTGTTTCATCAGTTGGTTATTTCCCCGAAGATGAGGCTGTGGTCTGTGTGTTCAGCTCCATCCCAACCCTAGCATCACTCCAGCCCGTGCCAACTTAACTAGCCCTGAGTTTTACAGAGAGAAGGTGCTTTTCCAGAACTCACCCTCACAGCTGAGCTCACGGAGACTGAACCAAATCCCTGGGGCTGTATAAATATGAGCTCATGGAAATTGGAAACAGATTCCTGGGACTGCTTAAGTATCATCACACACTGGGAATGAGGGCAAAGAGTTCACAGTCACAGTCTGAACACTTGGCTGTGCTCCAGCAGTTTGGGCTGTTGTGCCCTCCATGTTGCCCTTGGGCTCCCAGGACAGGTAGAGGGGTGGAGAATACCCTTCAGAAACTCTGTTTGCTCTAAGCTTTATGTTTAACATTCCCAATGTGCCACATGTAATGGTTTAAGCCCGTCTGGGTACCTGGTGCCACCAAGGCTGCTCTGCCAGTGCCCTCCTGACCCGGGCAGGGCAGACAACACCAAAGGAAAGGCTTGTGCTTGGATCAGGGCAAGGAGAGGGCACTCGTGCTGCTGCCACAGACACAACAGACCCAGCTTGGGTAAATTATTTGAATTTATACCCAGTCAAATCACAGCAAGAGAATGAGAATTAAAACAAATCCTAATAAAACTCCTTTCCCCCACCCCTCCCTCTTTCCCAGGCTTCATTTTATCCCCAATTCCTCCCAGTGACAAGAGAAGGGGATGGGGTTATGGTCACTTCATGCTGCTCCACATCCTCGTGGATCACTCCAAAAAACCCTTCCTAGGAGTTCCCCCTTGCCGGTCTCCCCACTTTGGAGTTCTGGGGTCCCCGTGGGATCCTGGTGATCTCCCCTCTTTGGAGTCCTGCTTAGGGATGCTGGGGAGTCCAGGGTTTCCTTTTCCCCGATTCTGCTTCAGCTCCCAGGTCATCCCAGGGTTGCCCTCTTCAGGCTCCCCTCATTCCAGGCACTCGGGGCTCCTCCCTCTCCCTGACACCCCTTTCCGGGTCGGGGTCCTGGCCCTCCCTCGTCTCTGTGCTCCCCCACCCCTCCAGGCTGCTGGGGGTCGTCCAACTCCGGTATCACCCCTCTCCAGTCTCCCCATTCTGGTGGTCCCACGTTACACTCCCCTGGGTCTCCCGGGGATCTCCAGAACTGATGTCCAGCCCAGCCAGTACTGGGCGATTGCCACATGGACCCCCACAATGACCCCACAAGGGGCATTCAAGGCTCATCTCTGGAGTCCTTCAAGTTCCAAAGACACCCCCACCCCCCCCAACAAAACCTCCCAGGGAAATGCAAAGATATTTGGGGCTTCATTCCGGAATCTGCAAGATCCAAACACCCCTCAAAAAAAATTCCTGCCAGAGACCCCCCCAGTATATCTGGGACAAAATCCCCTTCCCCGGTTACCTGAGGGATGCAGGAGAGGGTGATGCTCCTGGCGCGGCGGGGGCTGCGGACACAGCAAGCGGCATCCCACCCACTTCTCCTTCTGCTCTTTTTCACGCTCCTCCTCTTCCTGCTCCTCCTCTTTCTTTCCTTTGCCCACCTCCTCTTGCCCCGCAGCCGCCGCAGCACCGGCGGTGGGGTGGGGGGAACCCCACCGGGGATGGACGTGGGGGAGATTCCCTCAGTGCAGATCTGCCCCCTC
>VZRR01002550.1:5191-15759 GCA_013398015.1 Oreocharis arfaki
ATTCCATGGTGGAACTTCATCCCACCATGGAGCAGCATCCCACCACAGTGCAGAATCCCACCATGGAGCAGCATCCCATGGTGGAGCAGCATCCCACCATGGAGCAGCATCCCACCATGGAGCAGCATCCCATGGTGGAACATCATCCCACCATGGAGCAGCATTCCATGGAGGAGCAGCATCCCACCACGGAGCAGAATCCCACCATGGAGCAGCATCCCGTGGTGGAACATCATCCCACCATGGAGCAGCATCCCATGGTGGAACATCGTCCCACCACAAAGCAGCATCCCAGCACCGAACAACACCCCAGCAACATCCCAGACCAGCCCTAAGGGAAGGAAGCGCTCCCAGGAAGCGGGAAAAGAGCAGGACCAAGCGAGGAGGGCAGAGGCACAGAGGTGTGGGAGAAAGGAAAGACCCGGAAAGAAGCGGTCGACTTTAGATTTTCGGATTTCTGCCTCTCCCTGCAGCCGGGCTGGCACCTGCCCTGCGGCAGGAGGTATTTCAGGCACGTCTAAGGCATCTCAGGAGCTCTCTTTGCTTTCAGAACCGCCTCTGTTCCCTCCCTACGGCTCCTTCCACCAGCACGTGGTGCCGAACGCGAGAAGAGGAAAGTCTGGAGCGGGTGAACGGAATTAAACTCTCATGCACTACCACCGAATGTCATCACAGGGGTATGGAGCACCAAGCACGACACAGGAACCACTTTTACTTGCAGAACCAAAGCTAACCACGGAGAGAATGGTGAAAAGCGGGGTTTGCTGAGCTGCCAGCACGCGGGGGACGGGCAGGAGCTGCCGCTGTCCCCTCGACTTCCCCCTGCTACGCTACAGCCAGAAATGAAAAAGCACAAGACCAGACATTGAGTTAACAGCACGGCCACCTAACCTGTCCCTATATATCTGACAGCTTAAATCAAAACTATTAGCTTGGAGAGAAACCAACGACATCATTCCAAGGAGGTTACACACGCCCTTAGCAGGTAACTTTGCTCAGCACAGCTCTGGTGCTTTAAATATGGAACAATCGAACAATTTCGTGAGCGGAAAAGTGACACGGATTTATTCTTTATGTGGGGTTTTTTTTTTGTTTGGTTTGGTTTGGTTTTTCTCTTTCTAGGCAACTCTACAGACTTCAGATCTTTTGCCTCGCAATGCAGATCATCTGATTTCCCCCAAAGGTGGCCAGGTTCTTTAAACATGCACATCTCTGTAGCTTCCAGGCCGTGTTTTTTACTTATTTTTGTTTAAATTCTGCGGACCGGCAGGTCGTCCCCATTCCTAAAAACTCTACATCAGTGTTCAGGGTGGCCTGAGTGCCCGTCAGGCTCCTCTGGGCTTTACAGGATCACGCAGAAGAACTTCTTCTCTCTAAAGGGGTTTTCTGAGGCCGGGACGGGGGTCAATAGAGGGTCCTCCTTGGCGTGGGCTTCGCAGTACGCCATCAGGTCTGCTGCTGCTTTGGACACCTGGAAAAGGAGGAGCCCTGAGTCAGGGACAGGCTGCGCTGGGGACATCCCACCCGGAGAGGTGCCACCAGCAGGGAAGGGCTGGCAGCATCCCTGGGCAGGGATGAGATCCGAGGCAAGAACCCAACGGGCGACACGGCAGCACATCCCTGCTGAGGCTGGTTCTTCATCCCTGGGATCTGAGCTGGTCTGCCAGCGTGTGTGTTCCCCTTCCCAGCCTTCCCCCATCCCCATCCTTCACCTGATAAGGATTGATTTGAGCATCCCTGCCGGCTCTCCCACGCATCCCTTGGCAGGAGCACCCACAGCAGCATTTCCTGCCCTCAGCCACCACCTTCGCTCCTTATTCTGGCCACGGCAGCAGCTCCCAAACCACCGGAGCTCACCCCAGCCCTGGAGCACTTCTCTCCCTGGATTTTAGCTCTTAGCAAGGAGCTGAGATGCCCTGGGGACAGTCACTGCTTCCCACCACCCGGCAGGGCTCCAGGTGATGCTTCCAGCTCCCTCTCACCCCTGGGAGCATCCAAGACCAGGCTGGACAATGCTTGGAGCACCCTGGGCTAGTTGAAGGTGTCCCCACGGCAGGGGGTTGGAACAAGATGGCCTTTAAGGTCTCTACCAACCCAAACCATCCCTGGATTCTATGATCCCACAGGTGAACATCTCCCACCGCTCATCCAGGGCCATCAGGATCCCTTGGAAGAGCATCCTCCACAAACACCACCTGGCTCCACATCCCAGCTCCCGCCACGTGCTTTGGGCAGCAGAGCCACCACCCCCTCCCAACGTTCCCAGAGCCAGCTCCCAAGAATCCCTACCTTTATCCTGTCGATGTTGGCTTCCATCTTCAGCTGCTCCACCAGCTTGCGGGCTTGTGCTATGCTAGCAGTGTTGTTGCTAGCCATGGGCAGGCCAGGAGGGCTCCCAGGACGGGCTGCGGGCAGGAACACACCAAGATCAGCTGCTGGGCTGCTTCCAGCCCTGCGAGCCCCCAAAGGATGGCTTGGGGTGGCACGTGTGGAGCATTAGAGCCGCTGGAATGAGGGGGTGAGGATGGGAGATGCCACCCCAAGGCAGGGACACGCTGCCAGTGGTGCCCTCCCCATTGTCCCCAGAGCAGGGACGCCCCTTAGGTGGCACTGGGAGTGTCCAGAGCGCAGCCTGCAGCAGCAGGACTCCAGCTGAGCTGGGCTTTGTTGCCTGCTGCTCCATGAAAGCCTGTGGCAGCAGCAGCAAAAAAAAATCAGGGAACAGCGTTTCTGTGCCAGACTCATTCCCTGCCCATCACCCAGCCCGTGCCGGTGCCCAGTGCGTGCCCCCCGTGCGTGTCCGGTGTCCCTTGGCCTCCCTCGCTTTGTCCCTGCTGCCAGTTTGCACACTGAGGTGCCAAACAGGATGCTGGAGTTTCCTGTTTCTCGAGATTTCCACCCCAGGCAGGCGGGGGATGCTCATTAAGGCCACGCCGGGCTGGATCCCGGATGTTTTTCCGGCACCTTCTCCCAGCAGTGAGCTCTGGCAGAGGCAGCAGAATCCCAGCATCCAGCTCGTCCAGCAGCAAGGATTTTCCAGCAGTGCTCCTGCTGCCTGGCTGGGGCTGCTTGCCAGCTCCAAAAATGGGGATTTTTTCGGGATGTCCTGCGATAGCAGGGCACAGCGAGACCCCTGGGCAACGGGACGAGCCCTAAAATAAGGGAATTGTGGTGTTTTAAGGAAAAGCTGAGGGCTCAAGCTCGTCTTTTGGGCTTCAGAGTGTTTGGAGAGAGTGATTTATAGAAGGAATCAACGTGGCAGTGGTGCCCGTGCTTGGAGAACGGGTCATGCCAGGGCCAGCCGGGGTTTGGGGGTGAGGAGGGGAGCACAAGGAAAGGTTCTTTTTTTACCAGAAGCCGATCTCTGCGGTGATTTGTGCCTCTAAGGGACGCTCTGATCCTCTTGGCCCTTCACTGCCTACAAATCACGAGAACAGCAAATGAAACTCAGCCCCACGGGAACATCACTCATGGCACCGGGGACCCCCAGAGCTCCCTGGCAGACGCCGGGTGCCGCATCCCCGGGCTCCTCCCGTGTGCCCCCCGCCCCGGGCCGTGCTTGCCCAGCCCCCAGTGCCATTTTTGGTTTGCATTCAGCGAGGTTTTCAGCACAGGAAGAGGTTTCAGTCGGCGGGCAAGTAGCCCAGGGCTGCTGGCAGCCGAGAGGGCTGGAGGATGCACAGGGACGGGGTTTGAACTCTGCCTGGTGCACAGAGAGCTCGCGCTGGGGTGGAAGGAGCATCTCCTGGGGGAACGCTGCCAAAATGCTCCAGCCCAGCTCCCAGTGCCAGCCCCAGCTCCCAGTGCCAGCCCCAGCTCCTGGCTGGATCTGCTCCCCCCCGCTCAGGCTTCATCGCTGGAGGTTCAGCTCAGCCCATGCGTTGTTTCCGGGCGGGTTTATCTCATTTCTCCCCCCTTTTTTTTGTGTGGTTGGAGAGAGGTTCGAGCAGCAGAGCACATCCCTCCTGCTTTTCCTGTCCCTGCAAAGCCATGGAGCGTGCCGTGGCTGTGGCACAGCAGCTGGGAGAGCTGCTGCAGGTTCAACCACGATGCTGCTGCTGCTGCTGCTGCACGGTTTGGGTGCCACAGAGACTTTCCTAAGGCAGCAAAAGGCATCCGGGGGGAATTCTCACCCCTGGAAGGGTTCCAAAAGTGTGTGGAGGAGGCACTTGGGGAACGTGGGTCAGTGGTGGGCTTGGCAGTGCTGGGGGAATGGTTGGACTCGATCTTAGAGGGCTTTTCCAGCCGTTCCCTTTCACACAAAGGACCTGCTCCAGTGGCAGGGAATCACTTCAGGGGCTTCAGTCCCTCCGTGTTTAGGATCCGTGGGAGAAGGGAGGGCTGCTGAGAGCACCTGTACAGCTGTTATAGCCCTGATCCTTTAAATAATTCTGGATATCCAGCCCTGCTGCCACCCTCCTGCGAGGAAACCCTTCCTTGCTCTTGCTACATCCAGCCCCAGGGGCACTAAAATGGGGGGAACAGCCCCAAAAATAAGGTGAGGGAAGGGTGGGAGGGGTCATCTGTGAGCACAGGCCTGCTGGGACAACACTGGGGACCCTGGGGCAGCTCGGCCACCTCAGAGGAGCCTCCCAGGAGCCACCACACCCTCGGCCACGTTCAGCCTCTCTGCAGGTGCTTCAAGCAGAAAGGAGACCCAGTTTGGGGCCAGTGATGGTTTTAGGGCGTTTCCACCCTCGGGGAAACCTGGGGCGTTTCCTCCACCGTGAATAACAAAAAAGCAGCAGGTGACTCTTCAGTGTGAGTTGGGAATGTCCCATCCCAGAGAACGGCCCTGCAGCAGCTCAGCAGCCACAAAAGCAGCTTTTAAATCCCAAAGTGAGGAGACCCCACTGTGCCCTCGGGAAGGTGTGGAATCACCAGGAGTAAACCCAAATTTCCACGGGTTTTTTTTTGTTTGGGTCGGATTTATCCTAAAGGGGGGGAATGGGTTGGGGTGGAAGGAACCTTAAAGATGATCCAGTTCCACCCCCTGCCATGGGCAGGGACACCTTCCACTGTCCCAGGGTGCTCCAAGCCCCGTCCAACCTGGCCTTGGGCACTGCCAGGGATCCAGGGGCAGCCACAGCTTCTCTGGGCACCCTGTGCCAGGGCCTCCCCACCCTCCCAGCCAGGAATTCCTTCCCAATATCCCATCTCTCCCTGCCCTCTGGCACCAGGAGCCATTCCCCGTGTCCTGTCCCTCCATCCTTTGTCCAAAGTCCCTCTCCAGCTTTTTTTAATGAGGGATTCCCCCCTTTCCCCACCCAGTAAATAACCCAGGGCCCCTCTGCACAACAGACAAATATCAAAACAACCTGGCAAGATCCCGAGCTGTAATTAGAGTGCAGAGCCCCAAAGACACAATATCCATGTCCTGGCCGTGTTAAACATCGTTAGCATGAAAATAATGAGTAAGGACTCATTAACCTGTGGCCTCCAAGGCAGGAATCCCATTATCCAGGCACGCACGTGGGGTGAAGTGAGGGAAATAAGGCGCTGTCTGTATTCCCTTGGGAATGCCAGAAAACTCCTTACCAGCCATCAGAGCAGCCCTGTGATAATGGGAAGACCAGGAAATATTGGGAAGCACTGTGGGTTTTAGCTTCATGCTTGGGATTTTGCTGGCTGGGGCCAGGAGCTGAGCTCTGATGGAGGGGACCTGGTGATTAATTGGGATAAGGCTGGCACAGTGACCCTGTATCCAAGGGCTGCCATCCCTCCACCATCCTGGCAATGCCCACATTCCCCAAACGGGGTCAGGAAGGCTCCCTGCATCCACCACATCTCCAACCCTGGCTCTGGAAATGCCCATCCCCGTGCCTGCCCGGGGAGGGATGTCACTGCTAGGAAATTCAGTGCCTGGGAAAGAAACTTCCCTCTAAATGCCATGCTCAAATTTTTTGGCGTTTTTCCTTGGATCTGAGGAAACTTTCCAAGGTGTTGCTTGGTTGACTGCAATGGGTAAAGAAGAACTGGGGGCTGAAGGAGAGGAGGATGCTCCAGCAGCTGGGCTTGGCTTAAATCTCTTCCCTGTGAGGGTGGGGAGGCCCTGGCACAGGTTTCCCAGAAAAGCTGAGCCTGGAATTGTCCAGACCAGGCTGGATGGGGTTTGCAGCACCCTGGGATAGCGGAAGGTGTCCCTGCCCATGGCAGGGGATGGGATGGGTTTTAAGGTCCCTTCCACCCCAAACCATTCTGGGATTCCGTGAGAAACAATAAATATCTGGACACGGAAGTTTTGCTGCTGATTTTTCCCAGTTGGTCCCCAAAAGCTCCAAAAAACCCACCTCATTTGTTGCTGTCTGCTGAATGAAGAGCCTCTGACACATTTGGATGGCATTTGCTTCTGCCACCAGCAGCACCCAGCCCAAAGAGGCACCAAAAATTGGGATTTAGGTGGGCAAACAGCGAGGCACATCCCCCATCCCTGATGCAGCTGGGTCTGCTCATCCCAGCTTTGCCTAAATCTCCATCTTTTTCACCCGTGACGTGGAGCAACAAACGTGGGTGTGGAGCAGCTGGATGGGATGAGATTGGGGTTTGAAGAGCTCTGGGCCAAGGGACAAGCGGCCCTCAGCCAGTCAATCCCATCCACCTTCAATTCTGGATGCGTTCCCACACCAAATGGCACATCCAGCCCCCCCAAAAAACCACTGCAAAAGGAGCATTTCTCGATGCTGAGCCCTCCTGCCAAGCTGCCATGCCATTCCCCCCTCCCAGCCTGCGCTCCTGTGGGGCTCTGGCAACCCCAGAGCTGCCAGCTCTGCTCGCAGGAGTAATTAAGCTTCGTTTGCCAGCTCCTCGTCAGCACCAGCTGCTGCCTGCTTTGCACAGAGCTGGGCTGAGAGGCTCTGGAGCAGAGAGGATCCTGGAATCCGGCTGCCTTGTGCTGGATCCATCAGCAGCTCCAGCTCCCGAGCTGTGGGATCGGAGCTTAACCACCTCCATGAGTTCTTTCTCCTCTTGTAGTTGGGTTTTAGCTCAAGGTCCGTCTGGGTGGGGATTGGAAATCTCCTGAATGCTTAAAAAAATAGTGTTTTCCCATCCCTGGAAGTGTCCAGGGCCAGGCTGGATGGAGCTTGGAGCAACCTGGGCTAGTGGAAGGTGTCCCTGCTCATGGCAGGGGGTGGAACATGACCTTTAAGATCCTTTCCAACCCAAACCATCCCACAAGTTTATGATTTTAAGGGTGGTTAATTACTGCAATTACCCTAAAGAGGCACTGCCATTACAGAAGGGGTCTCTCCAAGCACATTTTGCACTGGGTTGGGCCTGTCACTGTCCAAAGGCAGCACTAATCCTGGGAAGAATCCCTGGAAGGCGCTTCCTGACATCCCTGGAAGTGCAAACCAGGCCCTGAGTGAGATTTCATGGCTGCCACGAGACACCTCCTGCATCGCCCGGGCTCTGAGGCCTTTGCCCACCCAACCGTGGCCCTTCCCAGTTTTAAACCCGTGGAACACATCCTCTCCTGTCAGCTGGAATTGGAACAACCAGGAAAAGGCACTGGAACTGGCAGCCCAATCCCTGGAGGGATTTAAAATCCACGTGGATGTGGCTCTTGGGGGCGTGGGCCAGCGCTGGCCTCGGCAGTGCTGGCGGAACGCTCTTAGAGGGCTTTTCCCAACCTGAATAATTCTAGGATTCAATTTTCCAGACTTTTTTCACCCCCTCCCCGGCGAGCTTTTTTCTCTGCCTCCCATAAAACCCTTCTGCCCCACCCTGAACCGAAAGGAAGAGCAGGAATGAAACAGAAAGCGCTGACATCGGCCAGGCCGAAACCTCTCCGTTCCCTCAGCGCCCAGACCGAAAGCAGCAGCACCCACCCCGAAAACGGCTCCTTTTTGTGCTGAAAGCAGCAGCCTCCCTGCTCCTGGGTTTCAAAAAAAGTCATATTTTCCACCCCCCAAAGCACTAGCAGTTTCCACTCAGTTGTAGCAAAGTGGGTGAATCCCACTGGGGCAGCCGGGATTTTGGGGAGAGCACGGATCAGGTACGTTCCTACCAGGCAGGCATCGCCCAGGGGGTGTTGGTTCAGAAAAAAGGGGTTTTTTTTGACAAAAAAGGGGGTTTTGTGGTCCAGAAAATGGAGTTTTGGCGCAGAAAATTTCCCAGGTTGGGCATTATAACAGAGGGATTTGTCCCAGATCTCGTTCACGCCGGGATTTCTCCTTGTCCCTGCGCTTCCCAAGAGCTGAGCCCAGCCCAGCTCGCTGCATCCCCACCGAGGCAAAAAACCTGCCTTTTCCTCCCCAAAAACTGCCTTTCCTCCCCAAAACCAGCCAGGATGCAGCATCCAGAAGGGGATAACTGGGAACGCTGCCGGTCCCCGTCCGGCCGCAGCGTGGGAATCCCTCGTGAGGGGCTGGCTGCCTGTGCCAGGCGTCTCGTGGCTTTTGCTAAAAGCCATGGCTAAAAACAGGTGGCTCGTTGCTAAATATATCTAAAAAAATTGCTAAATATATCCAGAAAAGTATAAAAACAAAACAGGCAAAACAGAAACTAGCAGAGATGTGTTTTGCAGGGGGTGGGAGATGGGATAATCCCACCGATCCCGACAGGAGTTATGGATCCAGCTGGGAAAGGAGCCTTAATACACCCAAATTCCAAATATTTCACTCTTTTCCTCAATGGTCTGAGCTCGATTTGTGCCTGGGGGCTTGCCTGGGTCAAAGCACCTTAATCCTGAGTGATGGTTCCAGCCACAGCTCCCAGCCCCTCTCCACAGGGATTTTATTCCCTTTCCCAGGCATTTTTTATCCCGGATGTCCAACACAGTATTTAAATCGCTGGGAAGCAGCCTGCAGGTCAGAGAGGCGTTGGGAGAGAAATAAATAAAGAAATGAAAGGACCACGGAGTGGAAAAGGAGCCCGTTTCCATGGAAACAGCTTCGTTATCCCGGCGGCATCCGATCCTTCCTGCCAAACGGGAGAGGTGGGATGGGCGCCCGGTTCCGCCCCAATTATTGATCCCAGATTTGTTTGGCTTGGAAAGGACCTTAAACCTCACCCAGTGCCACCCCCAGCCATGGGCAGGGACACTTCCCACTATGCCAGGCTGCTCCAATCCCCGTCCAACCTGGCATTTCCAAAGATGGGAATTACCAAGGCAAAGCAAAGAATATTTTCCTCCTCCCTAATTTTGCTCCAAAGGCGGAGCTCAGCCCTGGAATTGGCTCTGGCAGAGAGCCTGGCTCGGGATGTGCCCTTCACCCACCTCGTGTGCCAGAGCTGCCCACGAGTGCAGCCCAGACGGAGTCAGGAGCTCCGGCCTCACATTCCCGGCCTGTCCCTTTTCCCTGGAGCAGCCCCAGCGCCGTGGGCATCACGTGCAGAGGGAGGGAACCTCGGCTCTTGGGTTTCTCTCAGGCCCCTGACGGCTCCGACCGAGGCAAACAGGAACCAGCCTCCACTTCCTTTTTTGGCTTTTTAGGGTTTTGATGGGTTTTTTGTGAAGATTGTTCGGATATCAGGCTGGGATATCTGATCTGGTCCTTCCCTATTCCCTGGAATATCTGATCTGTTCCTTCCCTCATTCTCTGGGATGTCTGATCCAGTCCTTCCCTCAGTCTCTGGGATATCTGCTCTGGTCCTTGCTCATTCCCTGGGATATCTGCTCCAGTCCCTCTCTCATTCCCTCGGATATCTGCTCCACTCCTTCCCTCATTCCCTGGGATGTCTGCTCCAGTCCTTCCTTCATTCCATGGGAAATCTGCTCCAGTCCTTCCCTCATTCCCTGGGATATCTGCTCCAGTCCCTCTCTCATTCCCTGGGATATCTGCTCCAGTCCCTCTCTCATTCCCTCGGATATCTGCTCCACTCCTTCCCTCATTCCCTGGGATGTCTGCTCCACTCCTTCCCCATTCCCTGGGATATCTGCTCCAGTCCTTCCTTCATTCCATGGGAAATCTGCTCCAGTCCTTCCCTCATTCCCTGGGATATCTGCTCCAGTCCCTCTCTCATTCCCTGGGATATCTGCTCCACTCCTTCCCCATTCTCTGGGATATCTGCTCCACTCCTTCCCTCATTCCCTGAGAAATCTGCTCCAGTCTCTCATTCCTACAAGATATTGGCTCTCTCCATCCCAGTGCCACAGGGAGGGAGCACAGACCTTCTCCAGGGATGGGAAAAGGGTCCAGAACTCTGGGAATGCCACTAGGGAATGCGCTGCTGGTTGAGCAAAGCCCCAGCCTGCTCCAGGGTTGTTTTTTGGGGAAAAACCTTGGGAAAAAGTGTTGGTGCACAAGGGATAATCCCAGTGGTGGGAGCAGATCAGGCTCTGGGGGTGCCCTCACCTTGGCCAAGTGCTGGGGGATCAGGATAACGAAAGTCTGAGGAATAAGAATTCCCAAACCCTGGGGAGTTCCGGGCTGCCCAGATCCTGAGGAATCAGGATTCCCAAATCCTGAGGAACAACGTGCCCAAATACCAGGGACAAAGATGCCCAAATATTGAGGGATGAGGATGCCCAAATACCAAGGAATACAAATGCCCACACAGAGGGCAGATAAGGAATTCCCAAATACCTGGGGAACAATGATTCCCAAAGACTGAGGAATAAGGAT
>VZRR01002551.1:0-34153 GCA_013398015.1 Oreocharis arfaki
GGAAGGGAAGGGAAGGGGGAAGAGAGGAGAGAGAAGAGAGAAGAGAAGAGGTGATACCTGCAGGCCAACACCGCCGGGAATTCCTGGAGGGCCAGGAGGGCCAGGGTTACCCTGGGAGAGAAAAATCAATTAGACAAGAGGAGGGGCAGCAGGAGCCTGCAAACACACAGCCAGGGACTCCCCATCTTATTTCTCCTTGAGCTCCCTCTCTCCCTTACAGATTTCTCTTCAGAATTTGCTTCTACGTTATAGACAATTTCTTCTACATGCAAGAACGTTCGGACCAATCAGGAATTTATCCAAGTGATTAAGACAGGGCTTTTCCTGAGCTGACATCCCTGCATGGGAAAGGACAGCTGTTAACTCAAACAGATCTTAACATGATGATCCCTGGGAAGATGAATTTTCGTGGAGAATCAGCAGGTGGTCCTACAGGGAGAGCAATGGAGCCCAATGCACTTCAGCCAAAGTAACTGCTCCTTGTTCAGCCAACAGCCTCACTCCTCCCTGTCTCCTTGAAAAAATCACTAATTTCTTTTTTAAGGTGTTTTTAAAGAGAAAAATCCTCCCCCATCCCTTTTAAATTGAAGTTTACCTTCTCTCCTTGTTTTCCTTCTTCACCAGGCTCCCCTTTGTGACCAGTGTGTCCCTAGAAGTAAGAGTTCTGATTATTCACACCCTGGTAGAGACTTGCTTTGAAAATTAAATTTGGTGAGACAGCTGTGAAACCTAAACCCCCACATCCCAAAGGACTCACAGGGAAAACAATCTGTAGGTGTGCTGTGCCCAGGTGAATGGAGATCCCTCCTGGGGGAGGTTATCCAGGTACCAGTGGCAGAATTGATGTAGTTTCAGGAAATGCCCAGATTTGGTTTTCCAGAGTGACTTGCACTGGACTAAGCTCATGGTCTGGATGCAGTTCTCAAACACAGATCAGGGACCAGAACTCAGTTCCCATCACCCCTGAAAATGGGGATGAGTTGCTTCTGAAAACCCCATTCTGCATCTTCTACCTCCCTTTTTAAGTCATCTTTAATGCCTGCATCATCAAGCTTGCGAAGAAATCCACATCCCACTGAAAGCTTTTATATAAGCTCTGATTCAATTTGTGTCTTGGCTCTCTTCCTATTATTGTGGGAGAGACCCAGGCTAATTTCAGCCATGGCAGATGTTATTCCTCACCACAACAAAGGTCCTGTGCATCATTTGCATCATAATTGGAGAGCTTCACAGGGTTTTCCATTTCATGAGCTATGAATTTTGAGCAGTTATGCCCTAAACATTTTGTATTTGTAATGATATTTATGACTCAGCGCAGAGACCAGGCAGACCTGAGAAAGGTCAGTCCAGGAGGGATTGAGAGCATTCCCCAGGAGTTCTCCCACTCCCTGCCAACTTCTAAATCCTGCTAAAAGAACCTGAGTCCCTTTTTACTTTGTCTCACTGCTGGAATCCATAACTGCACAGACTTCATGTGAACCAGAGAGGGGACAGAGGAGGAGGTGTTTAACTCCTGAGGGCTGAAACCTTGAATTTACGTACCAGAGCCCAACAACTAAACACAAACCTACACTGGCTACAAAAACAACAATTAAATTGCATTCTATTAATTATGTAAGTTATGTTTTGCAGTTTAAGAAGTGGTGAGGTTTTTTCCAGCTCTCAGGCCTGGAAAGGCAGCACCAGGTTCTTGAGGCAGCCCTGAACTGCTGCCTCTGTTTGCTCCTGTCCATCAGCTCTGCCCCACTGGGCTTGCAGGGGGTTTTAATCCATGCCAAGGGTTAAATTTCATTTGTAGAAATAAATGCCCATGCATGGCTGGTTTGGGAGGTGTGAAGCCTACAGGAGACGTGGACTGTGGATGCAATTTAATTCCAGGGGTTCATGGTGGTGATTATTTTGGGAGACAGATCCCTGTATTGCAGGTGATGTTTCCTTACCTTGAAGCCTGGCATTCCTGGGGGGCCTGGGGGGCCTGGTGGGCACAGAGCTGGGCACTGCAGGGAACAGAAACACTTTGGTTTAACAGGCACACAGCACATCCAGGGAAGCTGCTTTCATTCATTGGGTGAAAAGTCATGTGGATTTTGGCTCTAAAGCCACGAAATCCAATGGAATCATGGCATCATGGATTGACCAACACTTCCCCTCGGGAAGGGGTCCTAGAGGTCCTGGTAACCCACAAAATAATGATTTATGAGTGGCCTCCTCCACTTTGAACATGGACTGTGAGACGTTCTGAAGGCTGACAGTGTCCACAGTCCAAAATGCTGAAAAATCCAAGTTTCCCAGTGAAGCTGGATCAGTTTCTCTGTGAATCATTAGGACCATATTTAATCCTCTGCATTAACTGACCCCTATTGATTTCTTTTAGCCAACTCCTTAAGTGAAACAAGGACAGGCATCAGAGTTAATTGAAGGGCACCAATGAAAAACCAATACCTATAAGCTGATATCAGCAGATGTCTAAGGGTGGGAGAGCCCCTGGTGGGAACTGCAGCTTGACTGGGAACAAATCAGAACATGCATGGAAATTCAATGAGGAAAAGGCCATAGTCTTGAAACTTTACAAATAGCTCTTCATTTGCTTGTCTGTTGGGTTTTTTTTTCTTTTAATACAACTTCAGGCAGCACCTCTGTAGCAAAAATTTAATTTTCTAGTACATTCCACAGGGTAACTTAAATTAAACGTGCAGAAATAGCCTCATTTCCTATTAACTCCCATGTGATGTGCCATAAGGCAGTCTAAACTGGCTCGGAGCTTTTTTTGGGGCACGCCAATTAGAAAACCAAAGAAGCTGTCACAACAGCAGCTGTGAAATCTGCAAATGTCACTTCCATCCTTCGTGGACTTAACACTCCTTTCGTTCCCCTGAAAGGAAGGGATCAAGGCTTTCTCCTAAGGAAGGAAGCCTAAGGAAAGCATTTGTCCATAGCAACCTGGTGTCACCACCCCTGGAAACAAACAGTGCTGCCCTCACAGCCTTTCCTGTTGCAAAGCAGGGTTGGAAGCATGAAAAGTCATCATCTTTTACCAAATGCTGAAGTTGTTTTGTACATGAAGAATGTGTGTAAAATGTGCATTTTGGGAAGCAAAAATCAAGGACGAAATCAAGGACTGGTTTGGGTGGGAAGGGACCTTAAATCTCATCTCATTCCCCCTCCTGCCATGGGCAGGGACACCTTCCACTGTCCCAGGGTGCTCCAAGCCCCATCCAACCTGGCCTTGGACACTTCCAGGGATCCAGCTTCTCTGGGCACCCTGTGCCAGCGCATCTCTGCCTCCTTGACAAAACATTTCAACCCAGTAAACATCCCCCCACACTTTTGCATCCTGGTGAGGTGGTTTAAACCCACATCTGCAGGTCTGAGCGGTGCATGTTAAATGGTCTGACACTCCCCCAGCTGTGCCAACCAAAAGTCACATCAGAGATTAAGCCAAAGCATATTTTCATGCTACATAAACAAACACCTACCTGAAGGTCCCCACCGCCATCGGGAAGGGCGCCTGGAAGACCCTGCAATTCAGGGAATGGTGGCTTTTAAACACAGAACAAACCCCAGGAGGAAACACAATTTCTAGGATGATTTTTACAGGCCCAGCTCAGCTGGATCAGCACAAGGCACATACCCAGCCCCACAGCCTAAAGTGCTGCCCCTGAGCCTGGAGTGTTAAGAGCTGCACCCGCCCTCAAAACCAGACACATCAGGGGTGTAACCATCCCCTGGAGGCACAGCTCGGCTGGGGAAGAGCCTTGGGCCTTGGGTGATGAAGGCAGCAATTAGAGAAGGGCAGCTGTGCCTGGCTTCCTCCTGGCCTGGAGAAAACTCCTTGGGAAAGACTTCCTGATCCCACTCTTCAACCCTCCAGAGAGGCCACAGCAAACCCAAAGCAGGGACTTGATTGCAAGCCCCACTTGCTGGCCCTACAAGGACACATCATGATCCAAGCAAGCACAAAAACCTTCCTTGGGAGAACAACAAGCCCACCCCGTGCTCTGTGTGCCATAAAGGTGGGGTGTCATTGGGTCCCTCCTCACACAGAGCACAAATAACAAACAGGAGATCAGCAACACCTCCAAGTGCAGCCAGGGAGAAGTCTCTGCTCTGCTCAGGGCACAGTGTTTGTGCCCTGCTGAACGCTCGTGGCAATGGCAGCAAATAAAAAGTGCAGCAAGAAGAAAATTCCAGACTCCCCCCCGGGAATTTTCTCACATTTATTTGCAAGTCTCAACTTACGGGAGGCCCAGGGGGTCCAGGAGGCCCTGGGAATCCTGGCAGACCAAAAGGTCCCTAAAAAGAGAGAAAAATATTAAGAGTTCCCTTTCAATGTAAATGCAAAGGGACGTGAGGGGTGGGTTCCAAAATATCACTTCAGAGGGAGGTAAGAGACTAAAAATGGAATTCATTCTTCTGTGGTTGTGGCTCATTCAGTAAATGGGGATTAAATGGTAGAGAAACTCACAGAGGGACCCCGAAATCCATGTCCACCTGGGCGCCCACTGGGTCCTGGAGGCCCCTGTTGAACAGAGAGAAGAGCTTTCACATCTGTGGTGACCCTGACACCCCAAAGCCCAGGGGGACAGCAGCCTGGCTGTCCCCACTTGCCCAATCCCCCCGAGGAGCTCCGTCCTGCACCACACCATCAGCTTCCCAGTGCACATCTGGTTTTTCACTCCACATCCCCCTGGAATGCACTGCCAGTCCACATCCCTCAGGCACAGGGCAGCTCCCAGGAACCCACCTAACAAAAGCTGCCCCAAAACTGGGCACTTCCCCTGTTTACAAGACTGCTGTGCCTTGAATTTAATCCAGAGCCAACTTCCCCAGGGTGGGGGCAAAAATAAAAACCCCACAAGGCTGATGATCTGCAGGAGTCCACGTCCCTCTGCCTGGCACAGGAGAAGGACCTGAGGGCCGGGGTGGGTTTGTAACACTCAGGGTATCCAATAAAATCAGAACCTTGATTTATAACTCTTGCTTGAAAAAGTATTCTTATTACTTACTGGAGGTCCTGGTAGTCCTTTGCCCTGGAAACAACATTTGGAACAGTAAAAGATCACTCAGAAACTGAACATGCGGGAAGAAAAGAAAACCTCGGAAAACACTGCTAATTCTTTTTGTTTGTTTTAAGTTTCTTATCACTCCCTTGCCCCTAATTATCATAATTTGCAATCAGAGCAGAGTCTTGATGAATCCTTTTGTTGCCTCTAATAATCTGTGTTCCCTTTCCATCCCTGTTACCTATGAGACATCTGTAAGAGAAGTGATGTGTGGTGACACGAGAGTGGGACACGGAGGGGAAGACAACATCTCAGTTTATCTGTTTCTCCTTTTACTTCTCCTTTTAATTTTGATCAGACACTAGGTAATGTCTAATGTATTTAACAGCATTTGATATATCAGTCTGTATCCCAAGCTGGTTTGCTTTTACAGCACCTCAAAGACTCAAACCAGTTCTGTGTTACCAGAACAGGTCACACATACATATTTCAACATTTCAAACAACATATTCATTCATTCATTCATTCATTCATTCATTCATTCATTCATTCATTCATTCATTCATTCAGGCTTTGATCCCTTTGTTTGGGAAACAAAGCTTCCCATCCTCTCTTGGTGATGGTTTTGGCGTAATATTCCACACTTCCATCGCATGTGCTGTTCTAGGATGTACTTACAGCTGGTCCAGGTGGCCCAGCAGGTCCTAAGGCACCCTATGGAAATAAAACAGGATAAAAATTAGCAAGGATAAAAGAGAAATGTCCATATGTGCACTCACCAAGTCCTGCTCTCCTTGGAAACTTCAGCAGTGTCTTGCAGAAACAGGACACAACTGGAGATGCTCAGCTGAATTCACACATGTAAGGACAAAAACTTATGGATGATTACCCTGGAAGTCCCAGCCGGCCTCAGATGAATATCTAAATATCCTCCATGAATATCTAAATGTTCATAAATTGAATTTTATCTACTTGAAATATTCTCATTCATAATACATCCATATCGTAGATCCAATGACTAAGTTTTCTGAAACTATTAACAAAATTTGGACTTATTCTAGTGAATTTTATTAATTCATCCATTTTCCTTTCAAGCCAAGCCAAAGATCTGGCAGCTTCTGCTCCTTCACTAGCTTCCTTAGCAAATTCCCAGTCTCCTTTTCCCAATTTTCATTCCTACTCTTAGGCTTGACTGGAGCTTGGTGATCTCATGGCTTAGACTAGAACAAAGTCACTCTTGGAGCTGTGAAGTTCCTGCTTGGCTAGAGGTAAGAAGACAGAGAGACCTCCTTAACCCCTTTGCTGCATTGCAAAGCTGCCAGCTGGCCAGCAGGCTGGAAAATTAATTATGGGTGATAACTGAAGCAGAATCCCAGATGGATTTGAGAGGGGAGGGACCTTAAAGACCACCTTGTTCCACCCCTGTGCCATGAGCAGGGATACCTTCCAGGGGACGAGGGACACCTTCCAGGGGACCAGGGACACCTTCCAGGGGACCAGGGACAAAGCAGGGACACCTCCTTGCACAGGGACAAAGCTCCCATGGCCTCTCCCCAGCCCAAAGCTCTTTTCCAACCATCCCCAAAACGCTGCACAGAAACCTCTCGAGGATGATGTCCTGAGCTGGAATCAAACAGTGTCTGCCCCTAGAAGAAGGTGGATGGGCAGACCTGGAGAACATCCCAGCACACACAGCTGCTCGCTGTGACCCCAGGGGTGACTCCTGCCCTCTCCTCATGTTCTGTGGGCCAAAGGAGATTGGGAATGTTTTCCCTTGTTAAGCTTAAGGAGAAAGATGCTGAGGACCCAGGGCCTCTTTAGGAGTGGTCTTGTGAGCAGGGGACTGTAATCCAATAAAAACCAGCCCTGCTGGGAATGTCAGCTCATTCATTTCTCTCGCTGCAGGTTACTCTGCTCCGCCTCCACTCACTTTTATCTTCGGGCTGAAAATCCCTACAGCTACTGATGGTTGTAAGGGACAAGCTGGGATCTCCTCCTGCAAGGAAAACATTGAATTCCAGGCACCTCCTGACTTGCACCCTAATTCTGAAAGCAGCTGCATCGCCCCTTCCTGCTTTGGTCAAGAAGCCAAAAGGATGGCAGAGAACCCAAAACAGCAAATGTTAGCCGTTTACACTCCCTAATTTTGATACCTTGGAGGGTGAAAGGTGCAGAATGCAGCAGTGAACATTCCTGGTAAGGTAAGAAATTACCAAGTCCCCGAATGAGCTGATGCTACTGCAGTAAGTGCAAAGGAGAGACTCTAATTTACATCTCAATTTTAATAACATTGTCTGACTCGACTCACTCTCCTGGTAACAATGTTCTTTCTCTTCTGATTAGAAAACAGTATGACCATAATTTTTCACTTTATAATAATTTACTCTGCAAGTAGACAACTGTGGAGCGTAGAAAATACTTGATTATTGTGACATTCATAAATAGAAGTGAGTAATTATGTTCTCCTTATTGCTTTCAGTGTAAAGCAACAAACTTCAAAATGGCCTTTGAAAAACTTTCCAGTGAAGGACACCAGTATCTAACACAGAGGTCAGAACCCAACTCAACCCCAGCTGAAAATAAAGGGTTTTCAAAACTGAAGAAACAAGGAGGCTTGATCTAATCAGTCTGTGAGCAGAACCAGGAGAAAAGCTAATCTATGGTGAGAGCAGCAGGAGATATTTAGGATAAAAATCCTTTTGAAAGTGTTTGGCAATAAAGTATTACTGAAAACTGGCTTCCTTGAGCCCACTTCCCTGCACTAAGCAGCTCTGCTCTCAGACACTCCAGTTCAAAAAATTAAGCTTATTTAGAAGAAATCAGAGTGTTAAGCATGAATTGAAATCCACAACAGTAAGCAGACAGCTTATTTCAGTGAGTCCTGCAAGTCTGAAATACGCTCTAAAAGACAGGGAGAAAAACAGAGTCGGGCTAACAACGCTGTCATTTAGAGTGCTAAAGCTTTCAGAGGTTTTCCCTTTTCCCAGGTTTTTATTAGACCAATTAAAACAATTTCCCAGATGGACCACTGGCCTTGAAAAGCTCCCATAAATGACGAGGGGTCCCAGGTCTGCCCCATGCTGCCAGACTGAGTTCCAAGACAAGGGAAAGCAAAGCAAACCCGAGCGTGCAGCGAGGACAGCTCTGCCTGGGGGCTCCCACTGAACAGCCAGAGAGGAAGTTCTGGTGCCCAGAAATTATCTGCTCGATTACCCTGCAAGGCAGGAGCTGTGTGCCAACGTGGGCATGGGCAGGCACTGCCACCCAGCACAAAACAGGGCACAGAACTGCTCACAGCCTTCCAGGGTGGTCCTGAGCTTTCCTGGGTTAAAAATCAGGGATCCGTTCCCAGATGGTGCTGGACTCTTGCCACAGAATGCCTGAGAGCAGCCAGGATTTTGCAGCCCTCGATCTCTGGAGAGAAAGAAGGGCACAAGGGACGGGAAAGGAGTGGGGTTTAGGGTGCTGGTGATGGACAGAAGCTGGGAGCTGTGACCAGGATATTTGCAGCTGTGACCAGGGTGTTTGGAGCTGTGATCAGGATGTTTGGAGCTGTGATCAGGATGTCTGGAGCTGTGACCAGGGTGTTTGGGCCCTGCCACTCAACTTTCCCAGTGGCCACACAAACTTTGCCTGTTGCATGGGCAAGGAAGAAGAACAGGTCAAAAATACATGGCTGTACCACTCATCCCTTTAAATAACTCACAGATTTTCTAGCTTTGAGTAAGTCCTTGGGGCAACAAGGGGATTATTGGGATATACTGAACATGTTACAAAAATCCAGCCCATCTCTGCAGCCCCCAGTCCAAAAGGCCAGCAAGCCAGCTGTGGACACAAGCCTTGTATTCCCATCTGGGAGCCAGGAGAACAGCCATGCTGGATCACAATCTGTGCTGAGTGGCTCGTTAATGGTTATTCCTTAATGTCACAGGGAGGCCTAAGTGTGGCTGATGGCTGTGGATGATCTGAAGGACATCTGTGACATCTCTGGCACTTGTTTCTCTGTCCCTGTGGTGCCTCTCAGCAGAGCTGGAATGTGCAGGAAGCAGAAAAAATTCTTATTTCTTGCTAGGCTGGCTGGGGAACACTGTGGCAACTAATAATGCAACCAGATGGACAGCTCCAGAAATAATAAAGGGCAAAAGTTTAAACAATTAATACACAGTAGCATTAGTTATGAACAACACAGATCCGCCAACTCAGACTGCAAATAAAGGCCAAAATAACTTCACTTCAATAAACTTTGTAATGAAGTCTGTCAACTGCTTCAAGAAACTTTTTGGATGCTTGAAATATCCCCAGTGCAGCCCCCACTGAGGCAACCCAAGCAGGTTCAAAGCCACTTGAAAAAAAGGAGGATCTCATGTCCTGCTGAATGAAAAGCCACCTGGGGCTTCATTTCAAGGATCCAAGTATTTTGCAAGGGTTTACATGAAAAACAACACTTGAATATCAGCAATTTACAGCAGAATGTGAAAATCATCACTACAATTAGTGACAATGACCATTTAAATGGTCTTAGGATCTAATGGGGTACTCACACGGTCTCCTGGAGGCCCATTTGGGCCAGGTGGGCCATCAGATCCTGTTAAACCCTGTAAAAAAACCCAGAAGATCAAGAGAGTGCCATCCTGTCAGTAAAACATCCCAAAATTGTTCTCATATTTCTCAATTCAGCCTAGAGATGCTTCCAACTCCTTCAATTTCTCCTGACATGCAAGGCACGGGTGTGAGGCCAGGACTCACATTCCTTCCCCAGCAGGCACAGAGAAAGTTGATGAGACACATCAGGAAAACACCCCCGACCACCCTTGGTCAAAGATTTAAAAGACCTAAGAGAAGATGACAAAATACTCACATCCACTCCAGGGAGGCCAGGCAACCCAGCTTCACCTGCAGCTCCAGGCTTCCCTGGTGCACCTTTTGGCCCCTACATGAGGTAAACAGTCAATTATTATAACAAAACAACAGGAGAAATGTGGCAAGGATGGAAGCTCATTTGTTGGGCAGTTAATTTTACACCCTGCATCGTGGGAGAATCCCGTGAAGAGAGGCAAATCTTGCTATGAATCCATATCCAAATCCTAAATTTCAGTGCTTTGGCTCATTCCCGCATGCTCACAAGCTGGTTTTAGTAGGGGGCAGGAAGGGATGCACTAAGTGGCCAAAGAGAAGAGCTCTGCCACCTGGTACAATTCTGGGCACCCCTTGGCAGACTGAGGGGCTGAAGCAGACTCAGAGCAGTGCCAGAAATAACCACGTGATGTGGCTTGGTGCCAATAATCCCATTATACAGGTGATGCACAAGCTTCATCTCACTTATTTCATCCATTAATTTAACTTTCATTTTATTTCCCTGATAGCAATGAAGCAGGAGGGCATGTGTATACCCTGGGGCAGCGCTGAGCATCCCCCACTCCTGGCAATTCTGTGGCAGATGAAGAGGAAAGTGAGGCTGCAAGTGCCAGCTCGTGCCCTGTGTCCTCTCAAAAGGATGGACAAGTCAATACCACGCAGGAAATACTTACTGGTGGGCCTGGCAACCCAGGAGGGCCTGGCTCTCCCTGGAGGAAAGAGAACAGGCAGTGTTAGTGCTGAACCTCTCTTTGGTGACTTTTCCCAATGACAGCATTCCCAGCTGCACTCAAACCTCTCCTCGTGCCCGCTGCAAGATTTACCGCGCTCAGCCTCATGGAGCTGGTGCTCTAAACCCTGCTACCCCCTAAGCAGGATGAGCCTGGATAGCCTTTTCCAACATCTGCAGTAGCAAATTTGGGGAAATCCACACCCTCAGCCTCCCCGAGAGAACCAGTGCTCCTGAACAGTGCCCCCACCACCTCCAGCTTCTTCCAGATACAGTCAGAATTTATTTGCACTTGAGATTGTCTGCAAATGAGGCAGAGAGGAAGCTGGATGGGTGTCACGGCTTCCAAACACCTCTCTGGTGAAACAGAGGGATACAGGGATAAACCCCAGCTTTCCAGGGCACAGTGGGAAGCTGTGGTACTGCCAGGAGCTGGGGATTACCACAAAGTGAAGAATGAACAAACTGTCTGCAATGATTTTCTTCGTATGACTAAACTTGGACAGAAAAAGCAAATGAGCACAGCCCCCAGCTGATTTCCACCTAATCCAATTGCACAGTCTGGATTAAACACAATTTTCATACAATATTTCAAAAGCACTCTTTTTTCCCCCCCCATTCTAAGAAAAAGAAACTTTTAAGAACAGCATTAAAGGTGTTTACTGTGAGACAGTATTTTATAAGTCTTCAGCCACTTCTTGCAGCTCAGCCAGTGGTAATGCCATTCATAAGTGTGTGTGTGTGGACTCCAGATAACAATTTGTATTTTATTGTTAGGCCCCGAAAGAAGCAAACATTTGTGAGCAGCAGGAGCTTGACTGGAGCTTGGTTTCCAACTCATCCCACAGAAAAACACTTTGTGTCTCAGTCCAGAGAGTACCCTGCCCTCCTGGCTTTAGGATAAGTGCACTGAATATTGTGAGAGGTGCTGTGGGAGAGCAGAGGGGAAGGGCCAAGTTGGTACGCTGGCAGAAGAAAATCTCAGTGGAAGAAGAGTGGTTTTTACCAGAGCAAGGCTGGAAATAACACCATCCCACCATGGGCCTGGTAATTAGGAGCCAGGAGGCGTATGCAGAGCTGTGGGATTTACAGCATGTTTCTATATTTGCTGGGAAGGCTGTGGGCAGATCTCCCCAGCCTGGCTGCCTGGAGCTGCTCAGGATTTGTGTCCTGCACCACTGACCGACCAGAGGCTCCCTGAACAGAGGCATCTTTATGATCTGGCTCGCTGAAGCAACTTCTTCAGTATCCTTTGCCCACAGCTTTTCCATAAATAGTTATCCCTATCATGGCTGGGGAAGGTTCTCTGCCAAAGACATGAAAGGAGCAGTCTTTTGAAATGAAAAGGCATCTGGAAATGGCAGTAGGGGTGGTTTGCTGCCTCCTCCAGCACCTGGGATTGCCAGCCCCTTGCATTTATCCTTGTCTGTGTGGTGGGAATCTGCACAGCGAGGTCACAGCACCAGCAAAGGCTGCTGGGGACCATGTTAAACCTGGATCCTCCCTCGTGGACCCCTGCAGGGCTCTGCAGGAGCACCAGAACTTCAGAGAGCTGAATCAAAAGCCTAATCAGTGTTTGTAGCCCTAATGCCAGATCACTGGGGATTAGAGGCAAGGGCTGTCAGCAATAGGAAATGCTCTCCTGGTGCTGTGAGAGAGGGAAGGAATTTTACTCCTTCTCAGCAAGTCAAGCCAGGAGAGAAAGCAGGAAAAAAAAAAACCACCTTGATTTTTGAAAAGTGACAATTGCTTATTAGCAATTTAGGGAATTACATCCCCAGAAATAATTCACAGGAACTTGTCACTAATTCTTCCCATCAAAACATGCTGTTTCTAGTCTTGGGAGAGAGAGATTTTGCTTGTTACTGAGTATGAACCAGAAGCTTGTTAAAAGCTTTAATTATAAAATATTTCAGAGGGACTTAATGTTGCCTTTTCCCCTGAAAGGAAGGGATGGAAGCAGAGCCTTTGAGAAATTGGGCTGATGGAGTTCATCCAAGGAGATATCCTGAATAATTCAGCTGCATGTTCTGCACCTCTCACTGCTCACAGATGATGGTCAGAGGCTGCTGACCACCTCGGCAGCTCTCACCCAGCTCAAAGACATCCAGCAACACTTCCACACCACTTTCACCCAAAGTCACCTGTCCAGATGACCTGGCTGGAGCGGCTCACAGAGTTCAGGAATACAGCACAGAAAATTTTCAGTTGCAATTTAAAAAAAAGTCTCAGCACCAAGAGAAAAAATAAAACAATGGTTTCAGGCTGCAGTGGCAGAACTGACATAGCCACTCAGGATCCACGTGATTTCCCTCCATGCAGTGCTAGGAAAAGGCAGAGTAGTGCTGGATTTTATATACCAGCCTTTTTTGGAGTGGACTGACAAAAAAAGGGCAGCTCTTAGGCAGGGAGGCTGCGTGACCGTGCTCAACACCAGCCACAGCCCTGCATCTCCTCCTGTGCAATTCCTGAAAGGACTCAATGCCCTGGTGAAGAGCAGGAACCGTCCTGGAGCCTGTCCCTGGACAGCCAGGCCATCTCACCTCACCAGGGCACCTCTATCCACAGGAGGGATGGAGCTCAAGTCTGTTCAAATAAGAGACTATTCCTGCGTAGCCAAAACCCCAGACCAAAGCTGGGACTGCAGGACCTTGCACCTTAAACACTTTCCTCGGCCATTTGGTTTATCAGGACCAAGCTCTTCATACGAATTAGATGTTGTTATTTGATCCTGTCCCACAGGGAGCCTTCCAAAGCCTTTAGTTGTAGATAAAAGGGTGTAGGTCCACATGACTGACGCCTCCCTGGCCTCCTGTTTCCAAGAGCAACCAGAAGCGATGCTGGTGCTGTTCCAGAATTAAATATCCTGTAGAAAGCAGGAACAACTGAACAACTATGGGGTTTCTTTCCCATTTCAGCGCTGCAGAAGTTGAAACTTGAAGTCTGAAGGGCTTCATCCTTCCCAGACTCTTCTTTTTGCTTCCATAGGGAATCCCAGCCAGCCTTTCCCAAAGCCTGCTGGCCACAGCAATGCCCTGCTGAGGCGGCTCCACTGCTGCAAACAGGAACACGTGTCCTTTGCCCTCTTCTGGGGGGTCCCCTGAAGCCTTTTGTGACACCACAAAAAGCAGAGGAAGCTGCCGAGGGGCCAGCTCTGAACATCTCACACTACAAACCCAGAGAGATTCCCAGGAAAACGCTCTCCTTTAGCCACAGGGACACTCGGAGGGAGCAGCTGGAAATCAATGAGGTTCTCTCTTCAGCCCAGCCTGGCTCAGGGAGCTGCAGGGAAAGCTCCCCACTGCAGGCACAAACACTCCTTGTTCACCGTGTTCCAGGGAACTCATACATATTTTTTTTTTTAACCTCCTTATCCAAAAGAAAATGGCCTGCATGGAATGAATCAATTTTTTCAAGGTTGCTTAAGGGCCCAATTCCAATAAATGTACTGCAGACGAGCTTTAAAAACCCCTGCACTATTCCATAAGCAGCTCAGAGAGACAAGAGCTGCTCAAACTGGAAATGGAAGCAGGAACCCGGACTTTTGCATTTGATGTGGCCTTGCTGGAGGGCGGTGTGATGCTCATTTATCCACTGCTGACTACAGGACACAATTCAGTCCTTATCCAACAGATACATGGAAGCAATATTTTTAATTTCTATGGAAACATCAATTAAAAGTAACAGAACAAGATTTTCTCCTCCATTAAGTCCTGGGTTATGCAGTCTTCTCCCTCTGCAGGAGTTGTAAGGAGCTGCCTGCTGAAACAAAGCCTCTCCATTTCATTTTGGGCCACTACAAACTCATGTCTGGCAACACACGAGCCAGATCCTGACACATCGTGTGCCAAAGTGAGGGATAACCACAATGACAATACTGAAATTAAACTACTAAGATAGAAGCAGTTTCCAGTGCTGCATGTTTAAGTCTCTTGTACCCTCTCTAGATATGTAGGTGCCCCAAAGCATCACATAAATCTCTCTCTGAACTACTAAACATGCGCTGACCCCACACACATCATACCCCTGCACTCAACCTTGTGCCAAAAGAGAAATATTCTACTTTGCAAGCAGGGTCACGGACCCCTGAGCTCTCCCTGGACACGGGGGATTGATCCTGCAAAGAACCTGAGGCTGCTCAGCCCCTGCACTCGCTGTTCTGACTCCTGCAGGACGAGGTCTCTTGCGAGGACAGTGATTTTCCAGGTCCATCCACCCCTGAAGGATGTCCAGAGGCTGCAGAGCTGGAGAACAAGAGCAGTTTCTCTGCCCTGCTGGCTCTGCCCCTGCTCCACCCCTCGCCCGAGCCAGCCCCTGCCTGTGTCACTCACATCAATGCCGTCCTTGCCAGATGGTCCAGGGGGTCCTTGTGGTCCAGGAGGGCCTTGTGGTCCAATTCTCTGAAGGGACTGGGGAAAAGTGAGAGACAAGAGCTTATTTTTGCGTCAGAAGAAACACGTGGGCTAGATCAGAAAGCAATGGCCAAGCTCAACCCTAAATCTGCACCCCCTGCCAGCCTGGGTGGGCTCAGAGCTGCTCCAGGGCAGTGCAAGGCTCTTTGGAAAACCCTGAGCACATCCCCAGCTCCTTTCACTGGTGGCTTATACTGGGAATCCGAGCTGGTCACTGGGCACCAAGGGGTTTGCTTGTATAGGAAATTGTTCTGACTACAGGCACATTTTGGGCTGGGCAGAAGAGGAAATGCAAAGCCCATGGAAAAGGTGCCAAGTGCTTGGTAGAAATAATTAATTTATAGCCCCAGGCTGATGGGGCGATGGCAAAGCCAGGCAGGCACCAATGAGGACAGGAGGAGAAAGGGAAAGTCTCCTCTCTGAGCAGAATGGCACTTGAAAAATCTGAGATTTTAGAAAGGTCTGAGGTGGGGGAAAGGAAAGAAAGGTCCAATAAATGACTTCTGTATGGAGAGGGCTCCAGAGAGCAACTTGCTGTAGCTTCAAGGAACAAAGGTTTCATTGTAGAAGCAGCTCTGCTCACAGCAGAGTTCTGAATTCCCAAGCCAGGCTGGGAAAATTCCTCACTAACAATGAAAAATTCACTGAGGAGTCACTTCCCCAGACAATAGTATTAACACCAGACAGGGAAGTTTAATACAGCTTCATGTCTCAAGTGAGCAAGGGTAAATATGCTGTAAGTGTAAAATTTGAAAATTGATTGGGGGAATGAGTAAGAAATTCTGATTCAGATAAAGACCCAGATCAGATCAGTCTCGCTGGAAATCTCCTACTTCATTGTAAAAGAAAACTGTTTCTCTTGCACCGACAGATCTCCCCTTTCCAAGGCTTTCTCTCTCATTATTGCAGGGCTGAATGGGAAAACAACACTTTTACAGGAACATAAGCCAACAGTTTTTACACCTACCCACACAGGTACAAACCCAGGTGCACATTTGCAATAAACTTTAGACTGATAACCTGCCTATTGCCACGTTTCACCCCCCAGGTACAACACACACAGACCACTCCCTTTTACCCTTACAGCTTTTTCCTTGAGCATGAGGCACAAATGAGGTTTCTCACCTGAGCTGATGCTGCGGCCAAGAGCTGACACAGGGAGAGGAGCCCAAGGGCAGAGAATCCAGCCATGGTGCCCAGGCTCTGCCTCTCTCCCTTCCTCCGGGGCAGCCAAACCCTTTCTCCTCCAGGGTCCAGCAGATCCCTCCTCCTCCTCCCGGGTCTCAGCTTACGGAGCAGAGACTCCTCGCCTCCAGATAAACCTGTGGCTCCAGCTGGAGCAAGGCGAGAGGGGCCGAGCTTGGAGGAGAGGAGGTGGGAGAAGGAGGGGGAGCAGCAGGCAGGCAGAGCAGCTCTCATTCATGCCCTGCTGGGCAGCCCCAGCCTCCTCCTCCAGGAGCCGATGCAAGCGCTGGGTCGGGAGCCGGGACACAGGAGCAAAACTGGGTTAACTCCAGCTGCAAACACAGAGCTGTTCCTCAGGTCTCACCCAGGACATTTCCCACCTCTGTGCTGGACAGGTAAAAAGCAACACAGGGTGAGTTATTCAGGGCTTGAGGCCATCTAACTGCAACAGAGACATTAACAAACCTGTAACGTGCAAGATCACTACAGGGAAATGCACTTACTGCTCAGTGAGGTGCTTTGGTAGCTCTGGAGGTTGTTCACATCCAATTCCACTTTTTTAGGGCGATCTGAAGAGCACCAACTGATTCCTTGGGAAATGATGAATGCTGGTCAGAAAACAAGATGATCACAGAAAGATACAAGGAGGAAGGAAAAATGAGAAACGGTCTCAAAGCCACAAAAAACCTCTTTGAAGTACTGCAAGGAAGGAAGAGGAGGACACTTCCCAGCTAGGTGATCCCAAGTTGGCAATAGATTCATGAAGATGCATCCCCTGCAATGAGCTTCATGCTTCCCTTTACTGATTAAAGACAATTTCATCCAAAGCAGGGCTTGGAAGTGGAGAGAACAGTGGCAAGATTCCTCAGGGCTGAAGTGACAGGCTCAGCTGGTTAGGAAGACGAGAAGTGTTAAATCAAAGCCTAAGAACTGAACCACCACATTTGAGCTTGGCATCCTGGCACCAGGAGGTTTGTATGAGCACACTGTGTCTGTGCATCTCCCCAGCAGGAGGATTCCTAGAGCTTTGGCAGAAGGATAAAGGACTCAGATTTACCAAGTTCCCACAAGATTTTGTGGAACAGCTGGGGACAGAATGGGAAAAGTGTGTCTGAAAGTCTTCTGATGGCTTCAGAGTAACTGGAATCCTTTATTAGACACCCCAAACCCTGAAAAGGGAAAGCAGTGCAGTCCCATGGACAGCTTTGCACAGCTTGTACCTCCTCCTTCACACTGAGGCCAACTGATGGCAGGAGAGAAGGCAAAGCAGACCCAAATTCCTCAGGCACACCTTGTCCAGAGCCAGCCAGGGCTTGGGGGGCTGCAGCAGGTGGAGCCTGCTCACAACCAGCCCAGGATGAGCCCTGGGAGTGTTCACCTTGTAGCCCATCCCACAGACCAAAAGGATTCCCAGCAGGTCCTCTCATCCCACACCCACAGGCAGAGGCAGCAGATCAGAGGCGACACGGTGACTTAGAGGAATTGTTACACCAAAGACACCCCTGTCCCTGTGTCACGAGGAAAAAAACCCTGAACTGGAGCTCCCACGGCCAGGCTGGGCAGGTGCCCTCCCGCCTGGAGCCCCAGGGGATGCTCAGAGTCCTGGTTTGCTCTGCAGAGCACCACGACAGCTGTGGGAGGATGGCTGCAGAGGCAATAAAAACACACTGGAACATCCAGACACCCCATCCCTGGAAGTGCTCAAAGCCAGGCTGGATGGTGCTCTGAGCAACCTGGTCCAGTGGAAGGTGTCCCTTCCAACAGGTTGGAACAAGATGAACTTTGAGGTCCCTTCCAACCCAAACTATTCTGTGATTCTATGGTTTCCAAGCACATCATTACACAAGCAGCATGGGGGGTGGGGGGGGGTGTGTCTTTTCTCCAAAAACATTCACTGGGCATGTTTTAGAGGTGGAGGAAGACTGGGCATCAATCTCCAGATGGAAGCAGCAGCAGGTGTGCCATGGTGAGCCCAGCAGAGCAGCCCTTGTTGGAGAGAATGAAGCAACAGCTCATGGCTACAGGAGGTGGGTGCTCGTGGGTAAATACACGGTCATATCCTACCCTCAAGGGTGAAAAAATGTCAGTGGAAACTGATATGCATTAAAGTCATGCTTTAATAAAGGGAATTAACATAACAGACTCTGTGATACAGCTCTGAGTGCTGGGAAACACCTTGTGAACTCACCACACACACCTACAGCCAAAACTAAACCTGGCAGGAGAGGGAAGGGGCTGGTCTGAGCACTCACTCCAGGCTGGGGCTCACAGTGAAATCCCATTGAACACCAAACCAAACCTCACCATAACAAGATATAGGATCTACGCCCAAATTGAGCACATATTCACAATGAAAACGTCATTAAATAAGAAAATTACTATAAATCTGTACAAAAGCCACAATTAACAATTCTTAGGAATCTGTTAGGAAAGAATTCTCACTCAACATTTTCAAGTATTTATATCTGTAGTTAAGTGTTTTATTATTGGCTATTTAACTCCATCTGTTCTTAAGAAGAAAAGAAGTATTTTAAAAACATTAAAGCCTTTTTTCAGCACGTGTTTCACCACGAACATCAGATGTTAAGCTTGCAGACTTTTATTCCCACACACATATGTGGCATGCTGGATCAGAACCTACAGTCTGGGAAGGCAAATCACCCCTCAAATTCCTTGAAACACGAAGCTTCTTAAGGGCTGCAGCAGAGAGGAAAAGCATTGACACTGCACAAGGCGCTGCATCTGCTCTCTGGCCATCTCCTACACAAACCAAACAGCACCGAAGAACCTCAAAACCAACCCAAACAAGCTGAGCAAACAGCAAGTCCAGACCTTCAGGCTACTGGGAACAGTCTCCTCTGCTTCATGAAACGGATCCTGTGTTGTACATTTTTAGGAGTGAAGGTGCTGAACTGTTTTAATGCTCCTTCAGACTGGGTGGAATATCGTGTAAGTGCAGCAGAACACACAGGGAGGTCAGGAACACTGAGGCAGGCAAAGAGCTGGCAAGGTCTGAAAGTAAATTCTTGAGGGCTGAAAATAAACGAACCAGACGAGCACAGCCTCTCCAATTAACGTTTCAATTAACTGCCCCACAAAGCCCAGGGGTTTCCAGACAAGCTGCACTGGAACATGCCCTGGCTGTCTGACATTAAAGGCAAAGCAACCCTGCCCTAAGTAGGAAATGGGTTAGATCTGACACATCAAACCTCACGCCACGGGCCTGCAGAAAAGAGCCCCCCCGGCCACTGCAAATTACCAGCAAAGGCTGAAAAAAATGCACTGGGAAATATTTGTGCTGTTTTGGCAACTGAGAAATGAGGGCGTTTGAAACAGTCACGGACACAAAAATCTGTGGAAGACTATAAAGGGTCTAAAAGTGGTGGGAAAACCTGGGGAAGAGCAGCTCTAAAGAGTTTTATGCAAGACCTGGAGCTTTTTCTCTTAGAAACCAGTAGGTAATTTGTAGTCTTAACAACTCTTAACAAGAACTACAAAGCAACCTCTGTGGGGATAAAGAGAACTAATTACTCAGCACTTTGCACCTCAGAGAACAGAATCTACACAACGGTTCTTACTGGTCAGAGACACATTTTTGGCTACGCTTTTTATCCCAGCCTAAAGCCAAACCTACTTTGGTTACAGGAGGAGAGGCAACTAAACTCTGACATCATGTGAAATCCATCACGTGAAATCCAACTCATCTCTTTTAGAGAAACAGCACTTCTGCCAGGAAAAAACTCCTGGTAAGGTCCAGCCTTTCCCAGTAACACACAGAAGTTACACAGTAGCAGAAAGGCCTGGCAAATTAGGTCATGCTGTCTTACATAAAAAATCATGTCTTGAATAAATACTTAAGTAATTCAAACAAGGAGACAGATCGGTTCTCTTCTCTTTCAGTAGGGACATAACCAGAACCAAAGTGCAAAAATCCCCGTTGCTCCAAGATAGCCCTGAACACCAGAAAAAACCCAGGAACAGGACATGGCCTGTCCGTGAAGATGAGTAAATGAAGTCTTCCTCTTTACAGCAACCAAGAGCTGATCTCAGTGAATTTACTAGAGATGACTAAAAAACCACGGAAGAGTGAGACAGGGGCCAGCTAAATCATCCCAAAAGAAGTTTATTCAGTTCTCCAAGCCATCAAAGCTGGCTCCCAGGAGACAGAGCAGTGCCATCTCTGCTGGCTCAGGGGCTTGCCGTGCTGCTCTCACTCTGCTGCTCCCTCCTCTCCACCAGGCTCTGCTGCATTCTCAGAGCCCTCAGCTTTTTCTGTTGGGACCTCAGCACTGTTTTCTTCAGGACAAGTGGGTGCCACGCTCTGCTCGTGACTCTCTGGAGCTTGCTTCTTGTCTGTGTCTTCTGCTTGCCCTCTTCTGCCTGCATTTTCTGCCTTTTCCTGCTGTCCTACCCCATCTAGTTCACTTTTACCCCCCAGGAGTTCGCTGTTGCAGTGGTGCTGATCACCCCCTGCTGAGTCTTGATCTCCACTCGACTCCCAGCCATCCTTGACCGGAGCAGTGCAGCCAGTCCTGGGGAGCCTGGAAGCAGCCGGGGGTCTCACAGCCCCGCCATCTGCATCACTGCCACCACCGCCCTCCTCACTCGGCACTTCCGCAGCTGCATTTTTCTCACTGCCATTCTCTTTTCCAGCCTCGCCGTTAGCAGCAGATGGATTTGCCTTGGCACCAGAGGCTGAGGGCCCCACACTCAGGTTTATGGCCAAGTTGACTGGTTTGTTTCTCGATGTTCTTTTATCAACTTTCCTGCGTTTCACGGCTGCGTCCGTGGCCTCCGGCTCTTTGGTGCTTGAATCATCTTCCTTCAGTGCTTCCTGGTCCTCTTCTGCCTGGGATTCTGGGCCTGAGGAGGGGATCTCTGCACCAATTGCACACTCTCCCAGATTATGGGAAATGTTTTCAATATCAGCAGAGTTTTTCAATGATCCATCCCCTTTAGCATCTGCCATATTTGCATTCAGTTTTCTCTTCTTGCTCTCCTTTGTGCAATCATTCTCTGCTGTACCCTGCACTTCTTCAGCTTCACTTTTTAAATCCTTCTCCTCCAGCTGGGCAAACGAAGCTTCTTTCTCCTCTTCATCATCTCCTCCCTTCAAAACACATTTGCTTATCTTCTCCTTTCCATGCTCATCACTCATTTCAGGCTGCAACTCTGCAGCATCTCCATCTTTCTGTTCCACCTCTGGAGAGTGGTTCTGATCCTTCCCCACAGAATCACCACATTTTTGACATGGAGTGTCCTGTTTATCCTCAGGCCTTTGGTGCAGCTGTGGCTTGGCAGAGCGGGGTCTGTACTTCTGGAGTTTGTCACGAGGCCCCCACACGAAGCTGCTCTGAGGTTTGAAGTGTTGCCAAGCGTAATGGACGAGTCCTCTCCTCTTCTCTTTGCTTCTGACAGTGAACAGGAAGTAATCCAAGGCACTTCTCTTGACATTTGGTAATGTCTCCTCAACAAGAGTTTCTGTGAGGAAAAACTTCACCAAGTGCACTTGATAGTCTTCGTATCCCATCTCCCCCAGGCACTTCAGGATGCGAGTAATCCTCAAATTGTTGTGGCTGTACCTGAAGGAAACAGATAAGCAAAGCTGTGAAGGGAAAGTCTTACAAGTCACTGAACCTCTGGGGCATCTGCAAATGTTTTATCCTTTACTGACTGTGAGCCATTAAAGACTATTCGACAATGCAGATGGGAGCACAGGTGGGCTTACTTTTAAAGCATCCACTGCTGCTGTTTGCCTTCAGCAGCTCCTTCCTAACCCTCCATGGGCTGATAGGATTCATCATCTCAGCTGCTTGGAAAGGTTTTGGCTTTCTGCATCAGCCATCAGTAGGTAAGAGCCACCATACTGGGGCAGACACACAAGTCCTGCCCCTGACAGAGACCCTACAGGGTAAGCCTGTAGTGCTGAGACCACAGACATGAAAGAATGCTGCCAAAACATCAGGACTGGTTTTTCCTTTTTTTGTTTTAAAACTTGACAGACTTCAAGTTGTTTTTTCTTCTGTGATTATGCCCACTCCTTTCAAGAGGTAATTATCACCAGGAAGGGTCGTTACTTACCCCACAAAACCTGCAATAATATAAAACCATCTCATTTGCAGAGCACTTTTCAAACAAGGACTCAAAGCATTTCGCACACATTAAGGCTGCTTCATAAACAATCAGGGAACCATATGGAAAGACTTCTATTTTGTAGCTTAACAGAATAAAAGTTAAAAATACTTTCACTAGATAACATTCACCAACAAAAGTCTCCATTCCTACATGGCTGAGGATTTCTTTGACTTTGATGTTTTCCCCCCAGCAAAGAAGTGCCTGGCTGCAGTAAATGATCAACAGCACCAACACACTCACCTGTTCAAGTTTTCAAATCGTTCACGCCAATTCTCTGCTCTCTTAAGTTCTCCAGTTTCTTCATCGACCAGACAGATTCCATAAAATCCCAGCATGAGCATGTAAGCACGGATAAACCTGCCCATAACTTCCTTGGACTTCCTAAAGGCCTGAAAACAAGACACAGCAATTAGTAAAAGGTGCAACTCCCTAATTACCTGCACCAGTTTAAGTGGCACCTGAATTATAAATGGGTTGATTTTATCACTAAGCATTTTATTTGCTGACACAAGACAGGCAAATGCTCCACCATGAGCTCTGTGCACACTAAAAACCCAAGAAAACAATGGGAAAAAACCACCAGACTTCAAATAGAAGTATTTAGGGGAAATCCTAACATCGTTCAGATCTCAAAAAAAATAGAGACCAAAGCTTTCAATAAATACCTGGATTTCTTGACAGGTGAGTGGCTTGGCACGCCAGTTCATCCCATGTTCACGTAAAGGGAACAGCCTGAAGGGAAAGAAATTTTCAGGCCAGATGAGCAAAGATGACATCCAACCCAGGGTACCCAGCTTGTTAAAACTAAACAAGATTCCAAAACTTGTGATATCACGGGCATCTCTTGGAGAACTCCCACCCTTATGGACACAGAAGTAGTATTCTAGTAAATCCCTCCCATAAAAGCATTGTCTACACCAATAACAAAAAACTTTGCTTAGGTGGATCTTTCTCCTTGCCCTAACTTTGTGCTCCAACACCATGAGTGACTGAGATCTATTGCCACAGCTGCACTGGAAACCTGTGTTTTCAGGAGTGCCAGTGCATTGCTTCCTGAGGAATACAACTCAATTAACTGAAGTAATTCTGGGCCTTGTGTGAAGCTGAAATCAGGAACACAGATCCACCTGACACTTCAAAGAGGCACAACTAGAGAGAGACATTGTGTTCATGCAGACATTTACCACTGTATGTAAGAATGGTTTTCTTCCAGCATTTCATACTTGTCCCACCAAGATGAAAGCAGAGTTTCAATAAGCACGCCTGCAAGGAAAAGGAAAAGGTCAGGCAAGAAGAGACATCAAATTAAAATTAAAGTTAGCCAGTCACTCCACATGGGTCACTTCCCAGACCCAGACATTTACACACAGGCATTAGTTTCTCTGACAGGACAACCAGCAAGAAAGAAACTCTTAGTTTTCTACCACCACACAGAGTATTAAAGAAACTACAGCAAGAACGTTTTAAAATGCTCATTCTTAGTGGGTTTTTGTTTAGCTCGGGTGGTGGTTTTGGTTGGCTGTTTGGTTTTTTATTAATAGTCTCACATGGATGAAACTACTCTCTCATCAATTCAACCAGCTGCAGCAGCTGGCATCAAACAGCCACCACACAAAGTACTCACCATGGGGCACAAAAGCAATCTCATTTTTATAGAAGCTTAAGTTCCACATCTCTTCTTCCTCCTCATTTTCTGGTTCTTTCAAATCCTGGAGATGAGAACAAGAAATGAACAAGCAGCAACCTTTTAAAAGGCAGTATTCACTCCAACACTTCTCCTTGCTTTCCCTCACATTCCCTACGCGTTTCAAGCTAAATCCTCAAAACGTGTTTTGGGAAGTAGCAGCTTGTTTCTGACGCACCCACATGTACATCATCCCTTCCCCCTCACAACTGAACCCTTTGAAGGTGCTGAGCCTCTAAATGCAAAGGCAAAAGGGTGCTCCCAAATCTAGGAAGTGTTCCTGAAGGTAGAAGTGATGAGGAGGAGCCCCAGGAGCACGTACTGGGTAATGGTTTCTGTATCTCTGCAGGTCTCTCGCCGCAGTCCAGTTGCGCCTCCCACTGCACTGGAAAGGAGAGACAGAGCAGAGACTCAGAATAAAATCACCTTCTGAAAAATACAATAAAATAAAATAAAACAAAGCCCTGACTGAATTCAGCACCTCCCACAGGTTCCCGTGCATGTGCCCTGCACTCCCGGCATCCCCAAACCCAGCCAGATTGGTGCTGTAGTCATCTCTCTGCATTCCTGAAAACAAATTTAAACCAAGAGAAGTGAACACCATCTCCTTTAACCAAAATACTTCTTTTCCCTTCTCATCTTATTAATCAAGGTTTTTATGTTTTATGTGTATCTTTTATCCCATGTGGGTTTGCCAATGGAAATGATCTGAACAAGCTGGAGATCCCAAACATGAAAATGTCATTGTTTTTCTTTAACTCAAAGGTTTTAAAACAAGACATGTCTCTGAGTTGCTATAAACCCCAGTGAAGACAGAGGCTAGACTTTAAAATTGTAGAATTTAGGATGCAGAAATATCCCTCGAATTCAAGATTCTCATTCCCTGCAGACATTACTGAAATAAAAATTTTCTTCATCTTTGCTTTATGCTCAAGATGGATAGCAACAGAGCCACATGATCACATGAGATATTTATTTTATTGGACTTCTCTTCCAATCATAATCTTCATTATCACCCATCTTTCTATGGGACCAAACTTCATGTCAAACCTACCTGAAAACCCCCCCAAGACAGCAGTGAGGAATTTGAGCTTTGATCTTGCAAATAAAAAAGCATTTAGTTGGAACATTCTGAAACCAAACTTCACTAAAATAAAAAATAGATACAAAATGAGAATACTCACAGCAGTGACTCACACGATCCCTATTAGTTGCCAAGTGACAGATTTACCTAGTTACAGCTGAATTCACTGTATTTTATGTGTAATTCAAAATGCTACAGAGAAAAAAACCTGTGGTGCCACATGAACAGGCACCAGGTTCTCAGCACAGATGTGCTAGATTCATTCCAAGTGTCACATTTACACAGAAATCACAAAGAACAGCTCCATTTCCTCCTCTGAACTTCATGGAAATAGAAGCTGTAAGTATTACTTAGTTTGAAGTGCATTTTAACTGAATTATATACATATTTATTTATACATTTGATTACCTCAATGATAAGGGATTTTGTTACACTTCACAAGCAACACAGACAGGTTTAATCTTGCTGAGTGCTGAACCATCTTATCCCAAACCATGACAGCATTTTACAGTGTTCTATCAATTGAGAAGCACCAAAAGGAACAAGAGTGCTCATGAATAAAGGGCACCCAAAGCACAGCACAGCCAGAGGGTTCAATGCCAGCTTCCAGAGAGAACAGGGAAGTTGGGAAATAGGGGGAAGGTGTGCAGAGTCTTGCAAAATAAGCATTAAAAGAAACCGAAAAGAAAGAAGCAGCAAAAACTCCACCAAGTTATTTCATAACCTCATTTGATATTTCCTAACATCACATGCATGGAGAAAACTAAAACCACTTTCTAACAAGCACTGATCACTGATTCATTAATTATTAAAGCAGGAACTGGTCTACATTTGTATCACCCTGCTGTAATGAAGTCACTCCTTCAGTTGCCTTGATGACAGTTATGTGGCATTAATGACAATTTTGTTCCCCATTACAAAATTATTGATTCCCAGAAATTCTTTCCATTTAAGGTTCTAAAATAACATCCCTGAACACAGTCAGGTGGGACAGGAGAACAGCAGACTGGGTCCCACTTAGGAAAAGAACTGGCTTGCTGAAGAGTCAGTGCAGATACAGAGACAGATGCAATGCCTTGGTGTAAGGGGCTGCAAGGCTTGTCCAGAAAGAAGACAGATCCAGAGGAAAGGCAGTCTGGAGCACAGCAATCAAGAGAACAAGACGAGGAAGCAAAGAGAGCAAAATGCAGCTTTGCTCTTCCCAGCAGGTGTTGTTTCTGGGTCTCTACAAATTTCCAACTTAATGCCCTTCTTTCCAGGTAGGAAACACAAATTAAACAGCAAGACTGAAACTTCCCTGTAGAAATCAAACACCTTTTTGCCTCACAGCAAACTCGGTGGGTTTCACCCTCCAAACCTGCATCGCACCAGGCAGAACGTGCATTGCTGCAAGAAGAGTGAGGGAAGCAGAGAACACAGCCAGGAGAGGGTGACACAAACAGGATCTGGCTGAGAAATCAGCTGGAAACCTGCTGTAACCAGAAGGGATGTGGACTGTGAACAAGGCAGAGGAATGAGAAAGATTATCGATAGAGTCCAGAAGAGTGATGGAAACCTTTTGTTGATGGAGATTTAGAAGAAGGCAGGACCACGGAGTTTGTTATTAAAACACCTGATCATGAACTCTAGGGGTTACAGCAGCCTCAGAGGGAACTTTTCAAAATGAACACAACCCTCCAAGTTTTCAAAGCTCTCTTGTAGAAGCTGAAGGCACTGAAATGCAAAAGAGCTGGAAAGACACACCTGCAGGAACTAGGCAGTGAACACTCACAGAGACACAAGCGAAATGCAAAGACAAGCAGAATTCAAAGTTTGTTTAGAAAGTGCATAGTGAAAATAACAATAAAAAACTCTAACCTCAGTATCAAAAAAAGACTTTAGAAGCTTCAGGCATAAAGAAAACCATCCAAGCTGAGGGGAGAAGAATCAGAATTAGTGTAAAACAAACACAAGTAGGAACAAGTCTGGGAAATTGATCCACGCCTTTGACAGGCTGCAAAGGCACAAATGGCTGGCAGAAGATTTACTGCTTCATTGTGCACTCATTCTCAATGTCCTTACAGCTTTTCGGGCACTGTTAGACAGAGGTGACTACACATTTATCACTGAAGGAAGAGCTCCTCTTTAAAAATGCAGAACAATATTCCAGGGGCTGTAAGTCTCAGGGACAACAACATCCTCCTTTGTAAGGCAAAGCTGGAAAAGTCCACTCACTGGAGTGAAAAAATGGTCCTTGCTTTTACATTTGACACAATCCAGAGTTGCTCTAAGAAAAAAGAAGAACCTGAAGAACCAACACATTCAAACAGAATAATGGGAACGTTGTGGAGTTATCAAAGCTTGTGAACTCTAGCCACCCACAAAAGAAAGTTGATAGGGTGCCCTCAAACAGAGCAAAACACTTCAAAGGAAATCTCTGCCTCTTCCCTTCAGAATTACAACTATTCCACCCAAAATACCTTCGGCCTTTCCCAGATCGACGTGCACAGAGAATTTATTTTTCCTTCAAGAATGGTTACTTCTGTATTTTAATGTTTATTAAGGAAAAAAGAAAGCTTAATATTAAACTCCTTTAAAGGTATATTCATCAGAAAGCTTTATCTGCCTATTTGCATTTTAAAAATAAGGGTGAGTTGCTGAAACGAAACTCGAAGAAGTGGTTTCCATTTCACAGAAAGGGGAGGAGTTAAAGGGCTGTACTGTGTTTTGCCTGACATAGGAACTACTGAAAAGTAAAAAGTTGCATTTCCCAAAGCAGTGCTGGAGAAGAAATTACTGACACCCCATGTCAAACTGAAAAACACTGATGCTAAGAACAGCAACCTCAGACAAGACTAACAAATTCCTTTTATTTCAAATAAACATTATTTTAAGGCACCAGACACAAGTGCCTATGTTTTGCAGCACCTTGCTCAAAACTGCACGCATACCTCCAGTTTTCAAAACACAGCATTTTTTGGTTTTCACAGTTGCTCTACAGACGCTCCCTAAGAAATTAAGCATGTCTAAGAGACAGAACGAGTTACTGCTCATTTTTAAAACTGAGCAGATGTTATGTAATGGCATTCTATTGATGGCACGAAAGAGCCTAGGGAAGGCCACCACACAAAGCTGAGGATACCAACCACAAACTTAAAAGCAAAAACATCAATGCCATAATGTCAAACCCATCGGCCATCAGCAGCGGTGAACAGGCAGGTGCCACACACAAACCAGGCTGTATTTATGGGACAAAGTACCCACATCACAGGGAACGCCGGGGGAAAACATATTAAAACCCAGCTCATGGCAATGTAATGGACCTTGAGGAGTCATGAAATGACAGCATCTCTCCGGCACCCCCGCCCCCCGCTCCAGGGGGATTTGTTTGCTCAAGACGAGGACAAATTCTGTGCTGAGGATGTCCCCGAGGGCCGCGGTGCCTCCCCCGGCACCGAGCTCGCCGCTCCGCTCCCGAGCCGCGGCTGTGCACGGGAGAACGAGGAAGGAGGGGTGGGGAAGGGGCTCCGGCTGCGGGGCCGGGGCACGAAGGTCTGGAAAGGGTCCCCTCAACGCCGTCCCGCCCCGCAGACTCCGCTCTGTCCCCGTGCCCCCCACACGCACCTGGCTGTGCCCGCAGCCCCGCGCCCGGCCCTGCCCCGGCTGCTGCCCCGCATCCTCCGGCTCCTCCGCCGCCGCTCCCTCCGGCTCGCCTCCGCCGCCATCCTCCTCCTCGTCCTCGTCCTCCCAGGTGGAGTCGTACGCCCAGAGGTTCGCCTCATCCTCCGCCTCGTCCTCCTCCGCCCTGGAGGTGAACCAGGCCGCCATGGGGCGCGGCGGGCAAGGGGAAAAGAAAGGGAAAGCGAAAGGAATCGGGATGTGGCGGCGGGGCCGCCCGCCCGCGCGCACAAAGCCCGGGCACGTGTCGGGGGGGGAACGGGGGACGGAAGCGCGGGCACGCCCCGCCCCCTTCCTGCGCCGCCGCGCCCCATTGGCTGCCGCCCGCGCGGCCCCTGCGCCCGCCCGCAGCGGTCCCGCCGCGCCGGGAGCGCGCCCGTCGCTCCCGAGGGAGCCGGCATCGCTCGGGGAGGGGCACGGAGGGGCACGGAACGGCACGGAACGGCCCTCTCACGGCTAAAGGGGTGCAAGAACAGCATGCCCAAAGAGCCAGCACTCGTGAGAGCCCAGCGGGGCAATGAGCGGCTGCGATGGGGTCAGTTAAAGCGTTTACATTTGCCGATACCCAGCTTCACATCCGAACCATTCCTAAAAAAATCTGCGTTGCGGGATTGGCCGTGAAATCCCCAAGCGGGCTTTCCTTGCTTCGAGGTTGGTGCTGAGTGGTTGCACCAGTACACGCTATCGCCGACATATTTTTACTTTAAGCTACAAAAACATTTCATTGGTAGAGCAAAAATTTTTGAATAGGATCCCATGGATGAGAAGGATTTATCCACAAGGACGTGAGACTTGAGAGTTACAAAAATCTGCAGTTTGTGGCCAAAATCTATTAAGATCATGACAAAGTAACCAGCACTTTAATGCTAAATTACTTTCAAAATAAGTTGGGCCAGATTTTAATCAAGTCACACAACAACTGCCGTTTAGTAAAATAAAAACAAGTCAAATTTATTCTTTGTATAAAACAAGAGAAGCAAATTAGGCAGACAAGAACTTGGCTGTGTACCTAGAATAAAAGCAAAAACTAGAAGACTCCTAGTGCCTCACCCTGAAGGCAATACTGAGAGATCAAGAAGTAATTCTTCTTTTCATGAACTGATAGTTAATACAGCAAAACAAATTCAGTACCATTTCAACCTGCTTCATTCACCATTTAACAGGTGTTTGTTGACTGCGATCCATCTTTCGACAACACAAAAATAGTAACTTCATCAAATCTCAATGTTCTAGCATATAAAAGATAAGCATTACAATGTCAGCAAGATTCTTCAGTTGTAGAACAAAACAAACATTTTGGAAAACCAATTCCATTCACATCTACAAAAACTGCTTTAAAAAAATAAATAATTAAGTACAAACCCCACTGTTATACACTACTGTATTACAAATGGATGAAGCAACACCTCAGCGTTCATGCACAGCTCAGCTGATCCCTTATAAAACCATGTGTCATCACCAGGTATTTTATTAGGACACTTATTAATTATTTGAGCTAGGGGCATTATAATTTTTACTTTACTTACGGTTGAAAAGTGTTACATCAAGAAGGGCAAAATGAGGTTCCTCCAGCAAAGAGAGCAACAGAACACTTCAAATGCAGTGGTTATCTGCATTTAAAAGAATTTTAGTTTTACTGAACCAACAAATTGAGACATTTGATACAAATGGAAGGAAAATGGCCAAAGATTACCCACAGACAGTCTGTAATACTCACAGAGAGCAAAGGCAGAAAAAGCAACCCCACATTTACAGAAATCACCTCTGCTTTGATGGTCCGAGGCCCTGTGTCCCACTGGGCACTCGTTCCATGAGCTGTGCTGACAGTGAGCTGTGCTGACACAGTGTGCTCCGTGAGCTGTGCTGACACAGAGTGCATTGCTGGTTTGAAATGCAGCCCTGGCACTGTCACACCCCACCCTCCCCACTGCCAGCTTTGTCCCCTCGCCCCGGGAAGGCAAGTCCTCGCTGCTGCCCAAAAAACACGTCAGGAGAGACAAAGCCAATGTGCAGATTCCTCAAATAGTGGCTCAGCTATCTTTTACTTCCTCCAAAAGTTTATGTAGCGACTGTGCTGCTCCTTGTTTTTCCTGCTCCCTCCTCCCATCCCAGAGTTTTTCACTGCTCCTCCTCAGCTCTACGTCCTGCGTCGTTTGGCGGCGCTGGGACTCGAGGGGTTGCTGTTGGCATTTAGAACCTTCTCGGTGACTCTGTTGCGCTTCCTCTTATCAGACCCTTCTTTGGATCCAGGATCTGATGAAGTTTTCTCTTTCTCTTTGCTGCTTGGCTTTTCAGTTGTTTTTCCTAAACTTCCAGAGGGTGCAAAAACTGAAATAGGATCAAAGTAATGATTCCAGATCAGAGTCATACACATAGGCAAACAAGAGTGATATCAAACTTCTTTATATTCCATAAAACTTCTCAGAACAATCAACTCTCAGCATACTTGTCCACCATTTAAGTCCTACTTTCAGTTCCAAAGGAAAAATCTCTGAGAAAGGCACATCTTGCTTTTATTATTTGCTTTAAAGACAGGCATGTATTTTGACAGGCTAAAAATCAAACTCGTTAAGTGGAAGTAAGCAGCACTTAATATTAAAATACTTAAAAGGAACATTTACACAAACACAGGACCAATCTATGGAATTTATAATAATCAGCAATGATTACATTTGGTATCATAGATAGACTTTAAAACTGAACACCCAAAATGCAAAATTTAATATATTTTAAAATACATTTTTAGATCTTTTATTACACTCTTTAACCACCACTTATTCAGTGATATAAATATAATGAAATTATATAGTCAGCAGTTGGCTTGGCCTGGTAAGATCAACAGCAGGATCTCTACTGTTCACATTTGACTTGTTCTACAGCAAAGTGTTAGGAAAACAAGCCTTTTATTAAAAAGCAGCAAGATAATGAGAATAATATAAAATAAAATAAACACTCTGCCCACCTTCCCATTTCAGCACGCAATTTTACAGTCTTTTTTGATTTATAGGCCCTATTTCCCCCATGACTACAGAGTTCCCAACACAGAGCATTTAAGTTCAATGAGACTCAGCTTTCTTCCAGAGATCCTCAGATTCCTCCAGACTCCCAGGAGTTTTTCAAGTACATATTAAAGGCAAAAATCTCCAAAGCTATACAACTTTGCACAGATGAATTAGGAGCAAAGAAGAAATCTTTTCGATAAGCAGCTGCTTAGTCTGTGCACTCTTAAATTAGTCAAGTTCTTAGCATGAGCACAGGCTAAGTCTGAGTACAAATCACAAAGTACACTGCATTTGGATTTACATTTTAACATTAATGTCTCAATTACAGTCGGTTTTTAATCTCGTATCACACAGTAGAGAGTTACAAAATTACCTTCTTCAGGACCTGCATGCGTTTCCATCTCTTCTTTTAAAATTTCTTCTTTCACTTCTTCTTCCATCATTACTTTTCCTACAGAAAGGATTGTTAGCAATGGTTAGGTGGCTTTAAAGAACAACATGGATTATTTCTGAATTAGTAGGCTCGGCATATTTGCATGTTTGCAAATATTCCATGCAACACTCAGCAGTAATTCAGTGTCAAGAAATTATTATCAACATGAGAAAGTGAAATGCTGAACAGGCAAAACACATTACAATGTCTTACCTGTACTAAGATATTACACTGAATTTTTAGTGTAAAGTTTAGTGTACCTAGTAATTAAGAAGCATTCCACTGAAGTTTAAAATATTCCAAGAAGTTCTTTGGCAGTGCTTGAACTTCCTAGTTCCTACTTTGGGTAACAGTACTAACACACACCAACTAAGTTTCCAAATCCAGCTTTCACTGCTCAGCCTGAGATTTCTGTCAAACTCCTGCACATTTCTATTAGATTTGACAATACCCACTTTTTTGGGGGAGAGTTTTGTTAAAGAATCTGAGATGAGATTAAAGCAACCGAGCATCAGAGACTGCAATCACATCTCACCTTCTCTCACTTCTTGAATCATTTCGTCAGGAAGAGCAAAATTCTTCTCTATATTAGGGAATGGAAGAATCTCAGATTCATGCTTAGAAAGAAAAGAAGGATCTCTGTGAGTGACTGGTAAAGACTTTAATTTTGACATGCATTCTTAAGTTCTATTTTACATGCAATTAGGAGCTAAATAATTCTTAACAAGATGCTTCAGATGTTAGAGAATCAGAAGGCTTCTGATATCAAACTGATTACTAAGGCCAGCATACCTGAGATCACAACTCATGATCATTTGAGATAATTTTTGGAATCCAAATTCTTATGTAAACACACTATAACTTTCTCATTTGACACTTACGTATGTATCTAAACATCTTCTGGATCAGCATTTAGACAACTTTAATAAACAAAGTCAGAACAGGGTATAAAAAACACCCAAAAAAAACGTCACAAGCCACTGAGGGTTTTATTGTCTCCTACCTAATCTACTTTTATTCAGGGAAAACCCCATCAACTCACTGGAATGACACCTAATTCTCAGTATCATGAAAGGTACAACAGGCCCACTGCTTTTGGCCTATCAAACCTTCTGAACTCAATGAAACCATGTGGCTGCATCAACCCTTTATACTCACAAGAGCCTGCATATCATACATGGTGCTCAGATGGTCCCAGATCACTTTGGATGAGATCTGCCGTCCAATATTCTGGCTGAATTTATCCCGGATACAAATCATGTGGAAATGGCGATTCACACCTGGGGGAAGAACCCAGTGCAATTAATGTTGCTAACAGTTTTATTTATGACACTTAGAGATACGCATAAATTTATTTACTTATGAATTAAAAAAGCCGTGTTGTTACAAGGAATCCATACATTATAGGAGAAACAGCTGGGCAGGCTGATCTTTCACCCTACGCTGCAGGCGCTATTCTCTGGGGAGGTGAGGGTGCCCCTGTGGGTAATTGTGACACACAGAGCTTTTAGAGAGGCTGTGTGAGAAACAACTGGAGGAAAGAATTGGGAGTGCTGTGTCCAGTTCTGGGCTTCTGAGTGAAAGAGACACGGAGCTCCTGGAGCGGGTCCACTGAGGGCAACAAAGATGAAGGAACTGCAGCATCTCTCTGACAAGGAAAAGCCGAGGGAGCTGTTCAGTCCCCAGAAGAGATGGTTAAGAGGGGACCTCAACAATGTTTATAAATATCTAAAGGGGGGTGCCAAGAGGATGGATCCAGACTCTGCTCGGTGGTGCAGGGCAGAAGGACATAAAGCAACGGGCAGAAACTGATGCCCAGGAAGCTCCACCTAAATACGAGGAAGAACTTCTTTACTGCGAGCACTGGAACACACTGCCCACAGAGACTATGGAGCCTCTCTCACTGGAAATACTCCAGAACGGCCTGGACACGATCCTGTGCCATGCGCTCCGGGATGCCCCCGCCGGAGCAGA
>VZRR01002559.1:0-14727 GCA_013398015.1 Oreocharis arfaki
TTGGGATTGGGATTGGAATTGGGCACTCACATGTGTGGGGGGTTGGCCAGGCAGCTGACAGGCAGAGGAATGAGTGATTGGAGTGGCCCAGTCCATCCCTACAAACTGGGATGGGATGCAGGGAAGGGAGGAGGGGATGGAGGAGCCAGGGGAATGTTCTCCTGTCCTGGGTGCTCTGCAGCTCCTGTGCTAAGGAGTTCTCCAGAGGGAGGGTGGGAGCTCTGGCAGGGCCTGGTCCTGACAGCCAGGAGCCTTCTCCTCTCTCCTGACTGGGGTTACCTCTCTTTAGGGGCACTGAGCACACATGTTGTGTCCAAGAGCCTTGGGGTCTTGAGCAAGTCTGCAAAGAAGCGTTTCCTGCTTGCCCAGAACCAACCCGCTCCTAAGGGCCCTTCCCAAGGCTCCTACAGCTGTTTGTGGATCAGTCTGTCCAGGCAGAGCTATTTCCCTTTTTTCTGAGCAGAGGAGGAAATGGGCACACAGGGATCACCACGGAAGGACAGCCCGGGACGTTTCATTCCCTTGCACGCAGAACACCCGGACAGTTTGGGTGTACAAGCCCAGACACACTCAGAGTGACACAGCCTGTGCTCACAGGAGCTGCAGAGCACAGACACGTGTGGTTTGTGCCAGCTCGGAGGGCGTGGAGGGCTCCTTTCCCTGCCGGATTTCCCTGGGACAGAGGAGGGTGAAAGGAGGAACCCCTGTGTATGTGTGGGTCTGGCACCATGGGTGAGAGCAGCTGCAGCAACCACAGAATCCCAGGATTTGGGATGGGAGGGACCTTAGAGCTCATCCCATCCCCTCCCACCCCATCCCACCCCATCCCATCCCATCCCATCCCATCCCATCCCATCCCATCTCATCCCATCCCACCTTCCACTCCCCCAGGCTGCTCCAAGCCCCATCCTTGATTTGGGCAGCCTGGCAATGCTGCAAACACTCCTTCCTCCTTTTCCTAGGAAAACCACCCTTGGTATCCAAAGGCAGCCCCCATGACTGTCAAACCCCCCGGTACATCCCAGATCCATCCTTTTCTCTGTGTCATGGTTTTTCAGGAAATAACTCCCTTTCCCGTGCTTCAGCCCCAGCTCTGGGATTGGGAGCAAACACCCACGTGTTTTCATGAAGTCAAGAAATGCTCCTGAGGTACAATCAGGGTGAGATCGAGTTCAGCCTGCAAATGATCCCCACGAGAGAGCAACTGCCACAAAGGCCTTTATCTGAGGGTAGCTTCAGCATCTACTGTACACTCACGAGGAAAAAACAACACCCTGCTGTTTGATGTCTTTAACACCATCATCCCTCTGCAGAGGGCTGAAAGTGCAAGGCTGCTTTCTGTTTCCAGCTCTGTGCTCTGCTGTGTTCTCAGAAACCAGGAAAATGTGCTGCTAAACTCACCCTAAAGTAGAAAAAACCTTGAGGGTTTCACTATGAAACACTACAAATGCTGGAGAGGTTTGTGACTTTGAGGTTCAAATCATGTTTAAAATTGATGTGAACTCTAAAAGCTTTTGCTAAAACCCAGAAGTGTATCCATATTATATATATTTGAAATTGAAAAAAAATACTGAAAGTTACACCTAAAAATTATGTTCAAGAAGGTGAAATTTGTTTCCGGGCTTTGGACTTGCAGTAATGTTTTTTAAAAGGGCAAGCTGAGCTGTGATAACAGAACGTTTTCAAGCCATTCAATTTCCCATTGAACAGGGAAATGATTCACCTCTCGGTACGAATGGCAGGGGCTGGGCTGTCCTTTGGCCGTGAGCTGGGCAGGTTACACCATCCCCAGTCACCCTGTGGGGGTCACAGCCCTTCTCCAACTGCTCCTGGATTCCCCGTGGCACCGGTGGCACCTCTACCCACCCAGAAGGGGCGGGCACAGGCCCGCATGGGGCACCTCAGTCTCCTTCTCCCTTCTCCATCAAAAACCTCTCCAGTGCCAGGGCTTTGCTTATGCCCTGGTCGGGCACAAATAAAAAGCGTCCTCCAGTGGAGCCCTGGCAGCCCAGCAGTGCAGCTTGCAGTGCTCCCCTGGCAGAAACTCCAATTATTGCTGCGTGACCCCCTCTGTGAGCCCCTGGAACCACGGCACATCCGTGGGGAGCTGAACTAAGGGGTGAAATGTGGGATTTACAGCAGCGTGTGCAGCGTGAGCTCTGCCCTGGCAGCCTCATGCCCAGTCTGTGGAGGGTTCGTGGGGACTGGCAGGGACACACCTGGCAGAACGCACGGGCAGGATGCTCAGGCCGCTCAAAATGAGTCCTGAAAGAAGGGATTACAGGAGAGAGAGACACGGTGGGACACACAGAGGTTTGCTGATGTGCAGGATGAGAGCACAGATGGACAGCGTGTGCTTTGCCTTTGTTTGGACAAAGGGGTTTGGATTCAGGAGTTGGGTTCCACGATCCCTGTGGGTCCCTTCCAGGCTGGATATTGCCTGATTCCATGATTAAGTGTGGAAAGGCTCTTTCCTTACCTAGATCCGTTCATGTGGTCGTACTCCCGTTTGACGCTGACCCTCACGGGCTGGTTGATCCACTCCTGCTGGGGGGGCAGGGGGTTGATCTTGTGGGGCTGCCCGAAGTCGGGGCTGCCGGAGGCCGTCATGTCCTTGGGGAGCTGCGCGGCCGCGCCGTACGTGGGGTCGAACAGGGACTGGTCGTCGCTCACCACCGACAGAGCCTCCTGGGGAGAGACAGAACCAGCCCTCAGAGCCGTGGCTGAAGCAGGAACTGCCCTCTGGTCCTCCCTCCGAGCCAGGGAACACCTGCAGGGCCCCACAGCTGCCCTGCCCTGGCTGCCACCGCCACCTGCCAGGGCAACCAGAGCCCTGGGGTCCAGGGGCCCCCTGTGCAACCCAGGGCTTGCTCTGTTCTGCTTTTGGCTGGCCTTTGGGTGTAAGCAGCGTTCAGGTTCACTGGACCTCTGCAAGCAGTGCAGGAGCTGCTGGGGCTGGCACCTCATGGGGGCTGTGGCACCTCGTGGGGGCTGTGGCACCTCACGGGGGATGTGGCACCTCATGGGGGATGTGGCACCTCATGGGAGCTGTGGCACCTCACAAGGGTTTGTGGCACCTCACAAGGGTTTGTGGCACCTCACAAGGGTTTGTGGCACCTCACAGGGGCAGATTCACCCTGGTCCCAGTGAGTCCCCTGCCCACCTGCTGCTCCCAACCCAACTGCTGTGTAGTGGGAACGGCTCTGGAGCAGCAGTGAAGGCCTCTGCGTCTCCTTTGGGAGGGTTTGTGTGCTGTTTGTGTTTTGAGGTTGCTGCTGAAGGGGGAGCAGCCAGAGCAGGTCAGAGTTATGGGTGTTTGTGGCGGGGGAAAAAAATGCATTACTTTACACTTTTTGTTTATTTTGTGGGAAGCGAAGGGCTGGTATGTTACTCAACTGTGCATTTCTAGAAATGCTTAAAAACAGGAAATTGTTATCCTTTTTTTTTTTTTAAAATTTTTCCCCCCCTTGCTGAAACTCCAAGCGTTGACAAAAAGCTCTGACTATCGATTTCCTTGTGTGGATGTGCTCGGGTTTTCCAAGCGAAGAGTGCCGGGCTCCTGACGGCTTTGGCACAGCCCTGCCTGACTCAAAGTGCATCTGGCAAGAGCTGTCTGCTCTGGAGGAGCTCAGTTAACCACACACGACACAGCTGCCTTTATGAGTGGCAGGGCAGAGACCGAAGGAGGAACCTCCCGCGCTGAAAGCAGCCCCCGCTTTAATGTGAGCTGATGGAGCAGACTCCAAAACAAAGCTACAGACTCACCTCCTCTGGGCACTGAGCACTCAAAAGCCACCCAGCAGCGGTGTGTGGCAGCAGAGGGTCACTGAACACACACAGCTGGTGTGTGCTCACCCCCGTGCTCAGCATTCGCAGGGCACAGCCTGAACCGGCAGCTTTAAAAATAATAAATGATTGCTCTCTCCCCGCCCCAGTAGTTGTTTCAGGGTTTGTTTTGTAAATTCTTCCATAAGCAGGGAGGGAAACAGAAATTCTGAAGGCTTGGAGAAGTGCAGCTCCTGCAGTGACATGAGAATCTGACCACAAACCAGGCACCACCAGGCTCTTGATGCCGTCACAAAAAACGTCAGTAACTCAGAGTCTGCTGGGCCAACACGAAAATCCCCCTCAGCCTGAAGTTAACCCACTTAGAGAGAGTCAGGCCAGGGCTGTGCACTCACAAAAATCAGCACTTTTCTATCTCTGATCTCAGACCACGTCACAAACCCAAATAAGCTGAAGTGGCCTAGAACTGGAGCGGGCCTGACTAAGCCTGAACTCAGAGGAGCCTTCAAACATCTGCATCGATCCTGCTGAAGTTCCAGCTTTTGCTGCAATTCCTCATCAGCCTCTTGCTCTGGGTACAGCAAAAAGGAGGGGTTTACCCCACACTGCCCAGTGGTGGCTGGTGAAAGGAGCTCACGCTGTGCTCAACCTCTCCAGCAGCTTTTCCTTGGTGGATTCACAACCTTTCAGAAATCCCCCTCTCTTTTTCAGCTTTTAGAGTAAGGGGGGAGGTGGATTGTGTCAGAAACCCCTCAGAGGGCTGGGGTTATCTCCAGGCTGCAAACTTTGCCTGTGCAGGAAGGTACAAGAACAAGAGATGATTCGGTCTTCCCACCAGGGATCAGGATTTGCTGCTGCTCTGATTCCCTGAGGTCAGGATGCCGGGCAGGGGTTCCCAAATGATGCATTTTCTGCAGGCTTCTGCTTCCTCCCCGTACAGAAAGTGTGGGGTTCTCCACCTGCGGTGCTGGGTGAGCCCCACACTGGGCTGCTGGATGGGCTTTGGGCCCTCTAGACCCGGTCTCAGCTGGGCAGAGACAAGGAAAACGTGACTACAAATTCAGCAGATAAAGATTCTGAATGTTTGGGTTTGGAGATTTCCAGTCTAAAACCGTACACAAAAATGGGTGTTTTTTTAGGGTAACAACATCTGGGAAAATAACTATAATGGCAGTTATCCCACCAAATCAGTGTGAAAGGTTGCTCACAAGATTTTTACTGGGATTTCAGCAGGAATTATGCAGGGCTTGGAGGGTCCTTCTGAATTCAAGTGTAGCCTTGAATTCAACTCTTAATTCCAGGCTGCCTTTCCTGCCTAAAGCCATTTTTCTTCTGAAGAAAGGTTCTGGTGGTAAAGAGATTGGAAAGCAGGGATGTCTCTGGCTGCCCTGAAAAACCCCAAACCCAACAACACTCTGCAGGACCAGCCCGGGGCTGCACCAAGTACAACTCTTTGCACACACAGGCAAAGCACACCCTGCTCTGTGACACAGAACGTGCGACAGAGAACTTCCTCAGATAAGGATCTTCCTTGAAAGACAAAGTGGCTGCTCAGACCCGCCTGCGTGCAACTGGTGTTAACTGGGACAGCAATAACCTCACTGGGGCACTGGCACCGAGCTCTGCCTTGTGCTGCTTGGGCAGTTTCAGTCCTGAAAACAGGAGAAGAAATCCAAAGGCTCCGGTTGCTCGTGGCAGCTCCTGGGCCAGGCGTGGTTTGAGCTAAACCCGAGCTGGTGGCAGCACGAAGGCTCAGCCCCGGGGGAGCTGAGCCACCCCAGCAGATGAGCAGAGATAGGGCTGGTGACACCTGCTCAGCTCCAAGAGCACAGCGCGAGCAGCGCTGGTGACATGCGAGGGAAGTCGGGTGGCACTGAGCCAGCCCTGCTGCCTCAGCCCTGTGCCCACACCCAGAGAGAGCAAACATGGGGGGCAAGCAGCAGGCAGCCTGTGCTGCCTGGGGACCCCCTGGATAATGTCAGGGCTGCCTGAGGACCCCCTGGATAACATCAGGGCTGCCTGAGGACCCCCTGGATAATGTCAGGGCTGCCTGGGACTCAGGCTAGCTCCCCTGGAAGGGGCCAGGGCTCGGCTTCAGGCTGCGGGGAACGTGTACAACCTCCCCTGCTCTCACTGTGGGGCTCGGCTCCCCAGGGCAAAGCTGGCCAGGCCCAGCTTTGGAGGCCCAGCCTGTCCAGGAGGGGTTTGGCTGAGGCAGAGAGCAGCAGCTCCGTGAAATACCGAGCTTCTCTCCCCTGGAATCGAGAGCGACTCAGTGTTGGGAGACTGGGAAAACACTCAGAGGAGCCCCAGGTGCCAACACAGCCTGCCCAGACGGGGCACAGCCCGCCCAGACGGGGCACAGCCCGCCAGGGTCCCCCCACACCGCTGCCTCAGCCTGTGGCCTTGGGCCGGCCAGCCCGGGGCTGAGACAGGGGCTGTGTGTGCTCCTCTGGCATATACGTTACCTAATAGTGCCTCTGGGAATAGGCTGGCCTCAGTTTTTCCAGGTTTTAACCACATTCCTGGCATAAATGTGGCCAGCCCCGTCCATGGCAGCTGGCAGCACGTCCAGCTCCCTGGGCAGCCCAGCCCCAGCCTCTCCAGGGCAGCCCACCAGTGTCTGCCACAAACGAGGCTCCCGAGGAGCTGGCACCCACTCCTGCATCCCCCAGGCAGGAATCTGTGGTGTGGCTCTTATTTACACAGCAGTTTCCAGTTGTAAGAGGGTGAATTTGCAGGTTGGCCTGTGTTTGGATGAGCCATCCTGAGCCAGGCCCCAGGTGGGAGCGGGACAGAGGCACAGCTTGGTTTTAGCCCTGAGGGCAGGAACAGCCAGTCTGGGATTCTGGGAGGGCTGACAAGCCGCCAGTGCTTCAAGCAAGTTTTCCTGAACCCTTGCTGTGAAAGGGAGATGACACACACACACTTCAGCAAAGGTTTCACTCACTCAATGAATGGAACAGGACATCTGAGAAAGGAGAAAGGCCAGGGGAACAAGGGCTGGTGAGGTGAGCAGCGCTGTCACCCCAGGTGTCCCCAATAACTGAGGTTATTTCGTGTGTGTGCAGTGAGATTTCACTGCACATCCACTTTGAGCTCTCTACATTCACTTTTCTGGCCATGACCACATTTAAAAGGTGTTGCTAAAGATCAAAGCTTCATCCTCCTCCACAAAGGTTGACTTAGAAGAGAAGAGAGCGCTGAGTACCTGAACCATTGCTCCATGGAGAGATGACTCCACCTCTAGAGGGGTGGCTGTTCCCTTTCCTTTTTCCCCCCTCCCCAAAATTTCACCACTCCTGGTCCTGTGAGAAAATCACTCCTGAAATACTTTTGTAAAGAGAATGTTGCCAACAGACCTGAGGAGCCCAGACCTAACGATGCAAAGCACCAAGATCTGAGGACCAGCAGCCTCCCACGAGGCCCAGGGTTTGCACCGAGGAGCAGCCCTGGAGCAGAGATGACTTTGGCCCTGCAGTGTTACCAGTCAGCACTTCTGCTGCCAGCATCTCGCACGAGCACAGAGATAACATCAGGCTTGCAAGAGAATGAGTCAAATAAGAAATTCAAACAGGAGCAGGGTCTGTGCCAATCTCGGGGCAGCTCATCAGGATGGATCGGGCACTGGGTTGGAGGCAGGAGGACAGAGTGTTGTTCTCATCCCTGCCCTCGGTCTTTGGCACAACCTCTAGGGAGCATTCTCCTCTCCCTGCCTCGTTCCTCCTCTGTTGCCCTGTCCTGTGCACACTGAGGGGCACCGAGCCCCGGGGTGCTGCCACTGGGACGCGGGCAGGAATCCTTTGGACGCACTCTCAAATATCCACTCTTCCCTTGCACCTAATGGAACCGAGAATTCCCTCTGCAGCTTTTCCCGACTGCTTTTCCTGAGGTTTGCTCCTGCTGCTCCACCTTCCTTACAGGATGTGATTGGGGCAGGGACTCCCCAGAGCTCCCCCTGGGAAATTGTCATCACCAACATTTGATTGCCAACAACCACAATCCAACCCTGTGCCTTTCACAATCCATTTGAGTCCTGCTTAGGAGCTTTTCCGGGCTGCAGCTGGAGATCCTTCATTCCCTCTGGTGAACCCAGCAGGATGAGAGCCGTCACTTCCAAGGTGCATTGTTTTCCCCTCTTTTACCCACTTGCAGCACTGCCCAGTGTCCCACAGTGTGCTGTTCACAGCATTTCCCAGCTGAGCTGGGGTGCTGAGGCTAGGACATCCCAACTGCTGGAATCCCTGCCCCAGGAGGAGGGCTGGGAGGAGATGCAGGCTGCTGTCACAGAATCGTGGAATGGTTTGGGTTCAAGGGACCTTAAAGCTCATCCCATTCCTCTTCCTGCCAAGGGCAGGGGCACCTTCCCCTCTCCCAGGTTGCTCCAAGCCCCTTTCCCTGCTGCAGCAGCTCTCAGGGTGAAGAAGGCAGCAAACCTTTAACACTGTGCCCAAGTCTCTGCAGAGCTGAGGGTTTCTGTGGGCATAAAGGAGGGGTTTCATTTCATTATTTTAGGGCATCCCACACTGCAGGTTTTTGCCCAGAGCCACAGAGCAGGACAGTGACCTGGACAAAGAGCCATGCACTTGGCCCAGGCTGCCTTCCCTTTCCTTTCCTCCCCTTTCCATCCAGGCTACTCCATCCAAGGGTAGCCTGGCAGCCTCGGAATGCACCATAATTCCTTCACAACTCAAATAAACGGGAAACCACAACATGGTATCTCATGTTAGGGAGAAACAAAGCAGGAGGAAGAGCAGCAGAAACGGCAAAAACACTGAAAAACATTAAAACCACGCTGAAATTGGACAGCTCAAAATTGGGGAAAAATGATTTGGCAAAACTCCTCATAAGGATAAAAATATATACCTATATCTTTATATTTTGGGGGTTAGTTTTATATTCACGATTCCCATGAAATTTCGTATCAAGTGGGTAAAAGAAGGCTGATAAAATCAATGCTCTGTTATTTTGATCTCAAGATCCCTAAAAGCAGCCTCGAAAAAGATAAAAATATAAATCATTCTTCTGTACTTCACTGCTCAGAAAAGCACTTCACTTCAGGCACGCTTTCAAAGGATCTGGACCAATGGCTTTTTTCCCCCAGTCTAGACTTCACATTAATGGTTTCAGGGCCTATTTCAGTTTGTTTCCAGCCAACTGGGAATAACCAGGTGACAGCTTCTCCTTCCCAGCGAGTTGCTGCATTAAGGATAATGATAAGGAGGCTTAAACCAGGCCTGGAGCTGTGGGAAATCCCCAGGAGAAGCCTCTGTGGGGTCTCAGCACAGGCTCAGGAATGGAGGTGGAACTAAAAAAGAACCTGCCCAAATTACCTCTGTGGCCCCTTGGCCTCTGGAAGGTAAATGTGGTGAAAGCTGAGGCTGGAGGGACCATCCCATCCCCATCACACACATCCCAAAATCCTGGAGCGTGCTGCAGCTCTTCCTTCAGAACATGAGCAGCGGCAGCAGCAGCTGGAGCAGGGAACAGCCCTGTCAGTCCCATCCCTGAGCTGTGCACAGGGAATTCCCTGAGCACTCCTGCCTTCCCCAGTGCTCCCCACCCTGCTGGGACCGGCACTGGGATGAGCTGTGTGTCCTTTGGGACAAACCACAGCTCCTGGCTGCCGTTCCCAGAGAATTCCCTGGCTTCTGTTCCCTGCCCGGTTCTGCCAGCTGGGACACGTGAGAGGATCCAGGATGAGGGCAGAATATGAAACCTGTCCTAAGTGCTGGAGGCTTTGCCTTTGGCATGGCTTGGCCCAGGTTTTTTGTCCTGGTAGTTAATTTCACTGAATCCCTGGGAATCTGGGACCTGATAAAAGCCGGGAAATGGCTTGACTGGGATGGACAAGTCCCAAGGTGGAGATTTTCCCAAGAGCCTGAAGTCACACGGGTCACAAAAGGATTCACCTCCACGGCTGAAGCAGCCTGACCCTGCTGTCCTCCCTGAGGACTCTATGATCCCACAAGATCTTTTCCAAGCCGTGTCATGTTCCCAGAAAATCAGTCAGCCTTGGCCAGGTATTAACACTCCCCTCGGCCTTGTATCTCCACTCCTCCCTGCCCTCAGCTTTTCTCCTCCAAAGCTGTATCCTCTTCTCCCCGAGACTGCCACTGTTGGGGGATTGCTTTCCGGGGCTGGGCTCTCAAACCCACCCAGTTCTAGCTCACCTTCCTTTTAATTTCATTTCTTTTTCCCCTCACACTTTTCAAATAATTGCCTTGCTCAGAGCAGATGTGTTTGTAAACAGAGACACATGGGCCTAACTGCGAACATGCACCCTTCAGTAAATATTATTGTAGCGTTTTTATGGTCTTCTCTGCTGAAGGAACAGGGAAACTGCAAGATGGTTTCAGAGCCTGGCTTGCTGACAAACCCCAACTATCCCGGAGCACAAATGCAGAAATGCTGTGCTGACCTCAGCTCTGTCCTGGAGCACCCAGTGCCCAGCCCCTTGCCTTGATGTGCTGCCAGAGGCTCTTCCCGGTGGCAAATATTCCATCAGGACTTTGCAGACTGACCCAGCACTCTGTGTCAGGAAGGCTGAGCTCACTCCGAGCTGCATCTGCCATTGCAGCAGTGTCACCTTTTCCCTCAAAGCACAGCTTCTGGGCGGTATTTTTACTCGTGTCACAGACTGAGACTGTGACAATCCTGCTGGATTTGTTTCCAACATGTAGGGATAAATTGAAGCTTTTCAATATAAATGGTTTGCCCTAGAAAGGAAAGCAACAAATGGAGGAACCCAAAACTACTGGGGGTTTGTCATGAGAGAAAGTCTGTCCCATCTCTGGGCCTGCTCTCAGGCTGCCTCGGAAAAGGACAGAAAGCAGAGTCTTAAAAGCCTGAGGAAATAGGTGCAGACCACAAAACCTCATCTTTTCTCTTTGGGTTCCTATTGCCAGAGCACTGGAAACTACAGAAAGAGTGTTCTCCTAGGAATTTGAGAGCTGGGAGGTGGCAGCTCGGGGAGACACAAATATTTCAGGTTGTGACTCACGGCTCCAGCAGTGCCCATTCATTATTTTTATTCCACTTTGATACCATTGTCCCCGTTACATTCACAACCCCGCCGCCGTATCCTGTTTTGTTCCCTGCCACCATTCCCTGCACAATCGCAGGAAGCCCATCAGGAAGCAGCCATCGGGGGCTGTTTTGTTTCCATCCGCAGAGAACAAAACAACTTCTCCAGCCCAAGATGACTTATCCCAGACTGAGGAAAAACAACAGCATGAAAGGATCCCGGCAGCATCTCCAGGAGCGAGCACTGCTCCTTGGGACAGGAGCCTGGAGCACCTCGGCACCTCTTGAGGGAGTGCTCAGCCACGGGAGGGCTCCGCTAAAAGGAAAATAAAGAATAATCCATCTCTGACATCTGCAGTGCACAGTGAAGGTCTGGACACCCTGTCGGGGGAGCAAACACACATCCAGCACAGTCCTGCAGCTGAATCCTACACCAGATGTGGCTTGGGTTTTCCAGTGTGAGGGCTCGAGTTTATTTGTGCCCTGAGCCCTGAGCCAGGTTTGCGTTAAATCCAAGCTCAGGGTCTGAGTGTTGAGGGCATCCAGAGCACAAGCTCGAGGTTTGAGGCCGGAGCCATGTTTGGGTTAAATCTGAGCTCAGGGTTTGAGGCCAGAGCTGAGTTTGGGTTAAATCTGAGCTCAGGGTCTGGGTGCCCAGAGCTGGTTACTTGGGCAGGGTCAAGGCAGCATCACACGGAGCCCAGAGATAAGAGCAGAGGGGGAGGTGGTCCAGGACTCACAGGAACCTGTTTGTTCCCCAAGAAGCACATGCAAGCTCCTGATACAGCACTGGGAATCTGATCTCTGCCTCTGCACCAGACAAATGGTTCTGGCTGGGATGGACGGGTCCTGAGGGTGAGATTTCCAAGGAGCCTGAAGTCACACAAATCCCACTCTCCTTTACAGGAGCTGGGAGCCACAGTGCCTTGAATCCCTCTCAAACATCAGGCTTAAATCTTGTGACTGGCCCAGGTTTGCATTTCTGTGCCCCTGGGCGCACTCAGGTGCCCTCATACAGCACTCTGCTGGCTCCTGACCCACATCCCAGCTGCTCTCCTGAGCCTGGCAGTGGGGCTGAGGGCTGCCACCCCGCTGGGATGGCACGGATCCGTGTTTTCCCTGCGCACCCAGCCCAGCCCCTGTGGCTCCAGGGATGGGGTTGTTTCTGCCCACGCCTATAGCAAAAGCAGAGGTTTTGTGAACAAGCCTGCCCGTGGCATTCCAAGGAAAACAGCCCGGCAGGATTACACTGAGATATTTTCTTTGTCAATCTTGATTGAGATATTTGAACAGGAAAACCCAGTTTACACCAGTGGAAGTTCCCAGGGGCTTTTGATTTCCTTACAAAGGAATGCTGATGTTTTAACTTTGGTGCAGGAGGAAGGTCCTGGAAGGATTCAGGGACTGCCATCACTCCTACCTCCTGGACAAAAAGGCTGAATCCCACCCTGGCACCTGGGCTGGAACCCAAAGTGAACATGGCAGTGCAGAAAGGAGTTGAGAAGGTGCTGTTCTTCTTCCTGGTATCAAACAGTGCAGAGCAAAGAACACCCCAGCAATAGTTCCAGGGAGCTGCAGCGGGGAACGAGCCCCTGCTGCACAAATGGAGCGAAGCTCTTGCTGAGGACAAACATTCCCACTCAACAAACACATCCCAGGCCTTCTCTGGTGTTACATCTGCAAGAACCAGGCTTGCATCAGCAAGAATCTGCAAGAACCAGGCAGTGAGTGCTGGCTCCTGGCTCACCCAGCAGCAGATGTGAGAGTGAAGATGAAAGAAGGGCTCTTCCACAGCTGTATTAATGTCCCCATGCCTCAGTTTCCCTGTCCGTGTGATGCTGCCCCCCAAAGAGCTCAGGTTTTGTAAAGCCATCCCCTGTCCTTGGAGCAGGAGGCCACAGAACTGACAAGTGTTTTCCCAAGGGTAGGATTGATAGGATTGACAGACAAAGCGAAACTGACTTTCCTCTGAGACTGAGCACAGAACCCTCACCAAATCCCTTATCAGTGACCATTAACAGAAAGTCTGTTGGCTTTATCAGTGTGGTCCTGAGAAGGGCTTCGAGCCTGGCTCAGATAAATGAGGTCCCTTGCCACCTCGGGTAATCCCAGAATCACAGAATGATCCAAGTCTGTGCCCAGGGATAGTTTTCCACCCCTGGGAGCTGCAATGGAGGGTGCAGTAAGGCCCGTGGATGAGCCCCCGGAAGGGATTTTGGATGTTGTGCTGCAGGGAGGGCAGGCAGGAGCTGCAGCAGAGGCTCCTGGTGAGATTGGGAGGCGCTGGGAGCCAAATCCCAGCCTGGAGCCCACTCTGTGCTATGGCTTTTGCCGGGGCACTCAGCTCTGCATCCTTCCCCTGGGCTGGAGGTGAGGCTAAGAATGTGTACCCAAAGGCCAGTTTGGGACTGATTCTGCAGGTTTCTGTCATCCCCAGGGCCTTTGCTCAGACCTCTGGGGGATTCCTGTTATCCCTCAGCAGATCCCCACCTGGAGAATCAACGTGATGGGTTTGTTCCGGTTTGTTTTGCTGGATTTTAAATGAAAATCCTTAGCTCTGGGTTGATAACTGAAGCGGGGAGCTGTCAGGTTCTGTCACAGCAACGATCCCAAAAGACAAAGCCACCATCTCAGGGTGCCCTGCAGACACATCTGGGGCTGTTCCAGGAATTTTGCAGCATGGGAACCAACGTGAAGCCACCAAACACTGCTCCAAGTCACTGTGTCGGTGTAACTAGGCCAAGACTAAACCCCAGCCCCAGTGAAGCTCTCTCTCCTGTGGAGCAGATCTGCCTTTCCCCTGCACTTTGGGCTGTTTCCCGGGCTGACTGCAGCACGTTTGCCTTTTGCTGGAGGGTTTCTTACACTCAGGCCATGCCCAGTAACAGAAATAAGAAGCAGAACCCTCGGCACATCTCCATGTTCTCACTAGAGCTGATAGGGCTGCTCTTATCTCCAGCAGGGCGGGTCCCTTGAGCGGTGTTGAAAAGCCTTTTATCAGATGCAGTGTAAGGAGAGTTCTCTCTGAGACGCAGCTCTGAGCTTTGGCAGCAAAGTGGAGCTTCTGACTGAACCTCCTCTGGTTCTGTTTAGTGCTGGGGTGAGGGAGCAGGACAAGGTCCTGTTTGTGGGGCTGGCAAGACAGGGCTGCTCCTCGGCCTTCCCGAAACAACTCCCTGCTCCCCGAGCCAGAGGAAAGCCCTGTCAGAAACGGCTTAACAATCTTCTAATATTTCCCTGCAATTAAAGGGCACATCTGTCTCGCAGACCCCGTCCTCCTTCGCTGCAGCACAGACATGAACTAAACAGTCTGTCCTGTGGGCCGGGGGTAACAAAGGGGCCCATTCATAGCGTAGCACTCGGCCACTTTGTGTGTGTGAAGTGAAAGAGAGTTTGCACTTGGAGAATAACCTGTGCTGGAGCGAGCAAGAGACTTCTGCTCTCATAAATCAATCAGCTTTCCCTGCTAATAACCCTGCCTGCCCCCAGTCCTGCCTGCAGCGAGCAGCAGCCACCCTGCAGAGACTCAGCTCAAGGGACAACCTGCTGGCCGGGAAAACTCTCAAGAGGATTTAAAAAATTGGTATCGACTTGGGTTTTTCAAGGCACGGAGGAGAAGGGGCTGTCCCAGCCCAGGAGTTTGGGGGTCATCTCAGTGGCCTGAGCTGTGTCCGTCACTGGACTGGCATTTCACACTGTCCCTTTGGTCGCAGCCGGGGGTGCTCCTGCTCTTGTCTTGGCAGGAGAATGGGAGCACTGCAGAGCACCAAACCAACCCAAACCTAACCAAACCTAACCAAACCTAACCAACCCAAACCAACCCAAACCAACCCAAACCTAACCAAACCTAACCAAGCCAAACCAAACCAACCCAAATGAACCCAACCCAAACCAACCCAAACCAAACCAAACCAA
>VZRR01002559.1:14945-36637 GCA_013398015.1 Oreocharis arfaki
CCAAACCAAACCAACCCAAACCAAACCAAACCTAACCAAACCAACCCAAAGCAAAGCAAAGCAAAGCAAAGCAAAGCAAAGCAAACCTAACCAAACCAACCCAACCCAACCCCACCCAAACCAAACCAGCAGCCACCCACCCCTCAAAGACCCACTCCTGATTTTAGTGAAACCGAGGGCTTAAAACCAAAGAAAATCAGTTGAGGCATACCTTGGCAAAGTCCCAAACCAAGCCCATGTTTTGCCCTAAGAGTGTCAGGCAGTCCCTGCAGGTTTAAGCAGATTTGTTGTTTAATTTGGGAATGCCTTAGGAATGGGCTCTTAGGGGTTTTTTTCTCTTTTCTGAGCCCAGCACCTTGGTCATGGGCTGTGTCTGTCTCTTAGTGCTGTCCCCATACAAACAAACAGAGTTCACACCTCAGCATACCTCATTTCCTCAGCGAGCAGGAAATGGCCACAAGATGTCCTGTGGTTTCATTGCTACCGTGACATTTGGGAAATGGGGGCTCATTTACCAGCTCAGCAGCAAAGCTGTTTGTTCAACTCTAGCCAAAGCCCTCTGTGTAAAATGAGGGGTAGAAAGGCTGTCAAGGCCACGGAGTAGGAGATGGGCAAGCCTAGAATGTGGTGGGAGATCCTTGTCGTATCCTGAGAAAATTCTGGAGGCTGGGGGAAAATTTTCAATCCTGATGTTGGACAGAAGGTCAAAACAATTATCCAGAGAATTCCACCTGAAATTAACCAGTTTGTTTTGGATGTTCTGAGTGTTTCTTTGCAGTTTTAACCTTTTCAGTTTCCCTAAAATATTGCAATCGGTTTCCAGCTAAAGTGGAGTTTCAAAGGAGAACTTGAAAAACTTGAGAAGGCACCAAGCAGGGCTTTCAGCAGCCTGTCAGAGCTGAGCCTTCCCAGGGAACAGGAGGGCTTGGGCCAGTTTGCATCTTTCTGGGGAGAAGACACCACGTAGCCCCAAAGGTCAGGCTGTACCTCACAGCGATCTCCTGTGCACGCCCCTGGGACAAACACAGTGAATTCTGTCACAGCCCTTGGGGACAGGGCCAAGCTAAGGCTCCCCAGGCCAGCAGAGCCAGTGGGAGCTTTGTCTTTGGGGTGATGTGTGACCCAAGCTTCCCTGCAGCCCTTTGTGCATTTGTGTGCTCTGTGTGAGTGCAAGAATGACTCCAGCTCACACAGGACCTGTCCTGGAAAACTTGCAATATCCAAGCAGTTGGGGCCTGTAGACTTTTAATTATATTTTTAATACTTCAAACAAACACCTAAAGAACACTCACCCACTCTGCCTCACTGCCTTGCAGCCACAGGGAAATTGGTTTACAGTGATCTTTTTAAAGAATATTCTGCTTCGGAGCACTTCTGTCTGTTCTTGTGGACAGCAGCAAAGGGATCAGCTGGGCCCTGCTTCCTTTGGATGCTTAGAAATAATTTAACAAAATCTATTTCGTTTTTGGCTCTGCCTGATGCCATTTGACTGCACAGGTACCTCAAAATCAGTAACATTTGGCATTTTGGTATCATGGTGACTAAAACTACACCAGATCCTTATCCTGGAAGGACAATGGAGGTCCCAGGGACACCAAAGGAAAAGTGGATCCTCCTGGGATGCCTGACACAGAGTGGCCTGGGCAGCCCTTGCAAGCCTGAGCTGTGTTTTCTGGGGGTCTGATTTTCCTCTCAGCACTCAGGGAGCTCAGTGGGGCTCTGGGAAGGCCCCGGTTCTCCCTGGTTTGGGAAGGTCCCACAGGAACATCCAGGGGAAGGAGCACGAGTGCCTCACGGCAGGTCTGACAGTCACCTTCCCCACCAGCACCCCTGAGAGTGAGATGTCAGCAGCTCAGCAGTGCCTCCCTGTGTGCTGCCCTGCCTGTCCCTGGCAGGGGACTGCCCTGTCCCCGGGGCTCTGGTGACGGTGGTGAAGGAATTTGTCTTTTATTAGGACAACAAAGAGATCCCGAACATTGCTTCAGATGATGTTTATGGGGTTGTCAGTAGGAAAATCAGTCTCTCACACAGAAAAAAGCTTTGAAAGGACCTGGGGCCTCTTTGGGGACTGGCTGACAAAACACCTGATGGAGCTATGGCAAAATAGGGGCAAGAGGGAAATGGGTAAAGCACTTCAAAATTAGAATCCTGGAGCCATGGAATGGTTTGGGTTGGGAGGGAATTAAAGCCCATCCAGTGCCACCCGTGCCATGGGCAGGGACACCTTCCACTGTCCCAGGTTGCTCCAAGCCCCGTCCAGCCTGGCCTTGGACACCCCCAGGGATGTGGGGAGGAATAGGTTGGAAATAGGAGTCAGCTCCTGGGGCAAAAGCCTCTATTGGCCATATTTTAATTATACAGATAAATGTTTGGGAGAGCAGAGGTTGTGGAGATCATGGCCAGATCATTTTGCATATCCTACACTGATGTCATTACAGATGTTTTACTGTCCCCTCCCCCTTGGCCATGCCACCCCAGACAGAACACGTTTGGGAAGGCCAGGGGACCTCAGGGGTAACCAGAGAAACAATTTTTTCAGTGTCATCAAGGAAAAATGTTAGTGGGGGTTGTTAAATGTTTCAAAATACTGCCTGGCTCGCTCTCACACACTAAAGGTCACCTTTAGGGGCGGATTTCACACCGCTTTTCTCATCTCTTTTCAGTGACACACAGTCACAGGAGGCCCAAAGACATAACTCACTGGGGGCTACACAGCACAGCTGCAGCAAAATCGGGCTGAGAGCACAAGAATTTGGTTCTCAGGGCACTGCCTCAGGTGCTGAACCATGGTGGGATGTGCAAACAAGGGGTTTTCTTCAGGGGCATCTTTGAAGGGGAAGATCTGAATCAGGCAAACAAATCCATTTTATCCTTCATGTAAAGCTTTTCAAAGCCTCCTCTCTGCCTTCCCTCAGTTCATGTGAAATAGCATGGGGGTAAAGCCTCAATCAGCCAGAGCAGGGCCAGAACATTCTGTCTCTGTTTCATTCATCAGGCCTTTTTCTCCCCAGCCTTGCCTGAAATTCCCATTTCCTTCCTTGCCCCTCACACCAAACGCCACACACCCACTCTGCCTCACTGCTTTGCAGCCACAGGGAAATTGGTTTACAGTGATCTTTTTAAAGAATATTCTGCTTCGGAGCACTTCTGTCTGTTCTTGTGGACAGCAGCAAAGGGATCAGCTGGGCCCCGATTCCTTCCCCAGTGGGGCAGTTTCAGTCTGTCCATGCCCTCCTGAAAAATTCCCTTCCCAGTTTCTCGCAGAAACTGAAGGAACAATTCATAATAAAGGTGGGATTGACTCTCTGATTAAAACCAACCACAAAGATCCAAACTCAATAAGTCTGGGCAATGTAAATCTGGGTTTGTTTTTCACTTTGGGAAGGAGTTTTAAAGACTCAAACAGCACCGTGTCTTCTTTGAATGTGCCCAAGTTATCTTAATGTACAACCCTACATTTTTAGCTCAATTCAGGTAGAAAGCCTAAGCCAAGTATTTATAGCCCAGGCTTTCAGTTCATTCTGTTTAGCAAAAAGGACGTTGCCAACACTATTTAAAAAAAAAAAAATAAAATAGTGGTTTGAATGAAATTGCTGAGTTAAAAATTCTGCAGTTGCAGGAACTTTCAGCCCGGTTCTCTGAAGCCTTGATTCACACATGAGGATCCAGGGCCCTCCCCTCAGTTTGTTTCCTTTCTCCTTGAGGTATTTCTGTGATTAACAAGCAGATGGAAGTGGGACTTTTGCTTCCATTTTCACTAAAATAACAAATCCACTTAAAACACAAAACTCAGTAAAATCAGGCGTGAAACAAGCCAGGTGGAGTTTGCATTTCTGCTCCTCTCCATTCAGGTTTTAATGTGCTCGATTTCCTTTGACAGTCGAAGTTAAGAATGGGTATGAACTGAAATAACCTGGGATGGAAATGGGTATGAATGTGACAAACTGTGGCAAAGAATCCCTGAATGGTTTGAGCTGGGAGACCTTAAAAATCATCCAGTGCCACCCCTGCCATGGGCAGAGACACCCTCTACTCCAAGCCCCATCCAGCCTGGCCTGGGACACTTCCAGGGATGGGAAGTGAATATTAAAGTGTAATTAAGGAATGAAGTGTAATTACTAAAGGTGTAATTAGGTGTATACAGCCATTCAGGTCAACTCATCTCAATAGCAGAGAATTTGCCATTTTGCTGCCCTGAATTCTTTCCGTACAGAATATTCCTGGTTCATTCAGGATGAATGTTCGGCTCAGTGGCACAAACCCCAGCTCACCTGATTTTAGGCAGAAAAAGCCATTTCCACTCGAGCATGGAGCAGGGGACATGTGTGTGACTGTGTGGATTCAGTCACACCCTCAGCCAGACACAAACCCTGTGCACGCTGCAGAAAGAACAACAGGAAATGGCCGGGGGTATTTATAGCAGGATTGTGTTTATCCTGAAGTGATGTTCTGCACAGATTATGATGAAGCTTTTCGTGGGAGAGGACACAGCTTGTGTCAGCTGGAGGTTTGCAGGCACTTCACCCCGAGTGCTCCTGCCACACTCCCTCATCCCCCTCGGCCTTTTCCAGCTTTGCTGAGCACCAGAGTCCCCACCGCCCCCTCTGCCCGTGCAAACGCTGGTAACCACGGGGCTGGCCCCAAACTTGGTCTCTGCAGGTTTGCAAATCCCCCCTGAGACGGCACAAGAGACAAACAACCTCTCAGTGCCCTGCCTCGCTGAGAAATGCAGGCCCTGCTGCAACTACACCAAAGTTCTTCTCACGTTTTGGGTCCTGTTAACAAAGGAACTGATGGCACAAGATGCCTTTTACCAGAGCCCAGCCCTCCATCACAGACTCCTCCTTTCCTGCAATTCTCTTGGGGGAATCGTTTCTCTGTGCTTTATTTTCAGATGTGGTATTGAAGCACCTCCCCATTTATCCCTTTCTCGAGGGGAGGCCTCCAGCAAGAAGTAATAATTTTCATGGACAGATCATCTCCACACCCCCAGCCTCACCTTTGCCATCTCTCTCTGATTTGAACATGCAAAGAGACTTTTTCTAATTCATTCCCATCATCTAAATTTCCCTGAAGAGGCAAAAAAACCCCAAATATAGGAGATGAAGTAGATAGTGCAGCAACTCAATATCTCTGCGGGGTACAGATCCCTCCACCCTCCCACACAACCTCTGCAAGCACACATCCATCGCTGCAGAGCAGTTTATCTCAGCCACAGATACAGAATGGGGAACACTGAAACAATAGTGATTAAAAAAAAAGTGGAACTCGAGCAGCAAAGAACCTGCTATTACTTCATTGTCAGAACAGTTTCTCCTTATCTGAGTCACATCTCCTGAGGTTTGTTCAGCTCATGAGCACTCAGCTCATTTCTCTGTTTACACCCCATGATATCTGAAAACTTTGATTAAAAGCAATCAGAAAAATCCATCATATGACACCGAGACCGTTTGCAGCCTGTGACATTATTAGCAAATGTTAACCTTTCTTTTGAGAAAACAGAAGGAAATCCTGCTTTAATTTGGGCTTTCAAACATCATCCCCCTCTATCTCCGCAGTAAATCAGAGCATCTCCACGAGGCCATTGTTTGCAAATATAATAAGCCCCGGGTTCGTGTGTTTAAAAAACAAACAGCGAGAGCAAAGCATCAGGAAGTGCTCGTGAATGGGAGCTGCGGCTCGGGACGGGCGCATTAATTACTGCAATTGAGCCGATGCCCCGTGAATGCCGCGCGAGCCATTATCAGCGCTATTAGAGCTTCATTAGGGCCGCAGCGAGCACGAGCAGCTCCCCGGGCTCATTTGCATCCCGTTCTGACAGGTGCTGCTCCAGGTGTCCCATTGTCACCCCGAATCAATGAACGCGGTCCGGCCCCTGCTCCTTTTGTCGGCTGGGTGAGAGAGGGGAGAGCGGAGCCCGGGCGGGCTGCCGGGGGCAGGACAGCGCGTCCGACCTCAGCCCCGAAGGGCTCCTGCTGGGGCTGGGGCAGGACAGCGCGTCCGACCTCACCCCCGAAGGGCTCCTGCTGGGGCTGGGGCAGGTCTGGGTCTGCAGTGATGAGCTCGTACCTGTCAGAGAGCTCCCGGAGCGGGCGGCTGGGGCCGGGCCAACGCTGGCCCGGCTCTGCCTCAGGGATTCTTCCTCTCTCCGACAAATCAGTGGGGCTCCAGCCACCCCCAGGGTGTCTGGTTTGGATCCTCCGCGGGTGTCCTGTTTAAAGTCATCCTCGTCCATCCCTGGCTCCGCAGGTTCTACCTGACCCTCCCTTGCCGGTTCATCACTCACAGACTAAAATCAGCCCCCCAAAGCCGTCCTGCTGCTGGTTTCTACACTTCTGTCCCTGGCAGGGCTGATGAGCCTTAGCAGGATGCACACGGCGAGCCATGAAGGGCTCTGCTTCCCAGTGCCATGCTTTAACTGAACACAGTCTTAATCGAACATGGAAATGTATTTATAACTGGTTTTGCCAACTTTTTAGGATATAATTTCAAGCTCTTCCCTGCAATCTTAAGGAACTCAATTCTGTTAAATAGAAGTTGATGTTCTCATGCAATTAGAGTGTGATTCAGGCTTTCCAGATAAAAACCCAATACCCCCAGAGCTGGCAGCAGCACTGCCGTGTCACCCAGCTTCCTTCTCTCCACCCTTCTGCAGTCGATTGGCCCCACACTGTCCCTTTTCTGGCTTTCCTTCCATATTCCCTGATTTCCCAGAGCCTCCCTGGCCATGTGGTGCCCAGATCCCATCACCTCTGGCTCGTGCACCCCATCACTCCAGGTGTTCGTGGTGGGCCCAGCTCAGTGACAGGGGACTCCGACTGCGCTGGCCCTGGTGGCTGCTGTCACCTGCCCGACCAGCAGCTCCTCACCACCCCTCAGGGCTCTCCTGGCAAGCAGGGAATGCATTCCAGCCTCATGCCAGGGCTGCCCTCCATGCCTTTGTGGGGATGCAGAAGCTTCCTTGAATCTGCAATGTCGTTGTCCATCTAAAAACACAAACTCCAGGCTGCCCTCATTTCGTTCACCGAGGCAGCAATTGAAGCTCCTGCTGTTTATGTGCAAAGGATATTCCTGGATTTCCTCATATTCCAGAACTTCATCCCACCCTGCCTCACTCCACTGAGGCACAACCTGAGCTTCACGGCACCTCTCTCAGCTCCTGCACTATCAAATGTCCTTGACCTCGTCAGATAACGAGTGCTTTCCTAAAACACACTGGTTTATGCCCAGAAGAGCAGGTGAATGACCTCATCAGGGCACCAGGTCCTCTATGCTTCAGGCGGCCTGCCTGGCTCACCTTTTTATTTACCCTGGGCATCTTTTTATACAACTTGGGCATCTTTTAATTTATTGTGTGCATCTTTTAATTTAGGATCTGCATCTTTCTGTTTAGCTTGTGCGTCTTTTTGCATAACTTGTGCATCTTTTTATGTAACTTCAGCACCTTTTCTTTTGCCTTCTGCATCTTTTTGTTTAGCCTGTGCATCCTTTCTCTCCGGGCGATGAAGCACCAGCCTCTCACCCCTGCACTCAGGGTTTCCACTCCTGCACCGCCCCCGCAGCCAACCAAGGCTCTGAGCTTGCTCAAGAAGCAAAACTCATTGCAACTGCATCTTTTTCACCCCTTTGTCTTTTAAGAATCAGCTCGCCACAAATGGCACTCGCTAAATGACTGTTGGGGCAGACACAAAGGTGCAGCAGAGGGGGAAAGGCCCCGTCAGGTGCTGCAGAAGAGCCCCGCTTCTATGGAGCATTGAGAGACAAGAGCTGCTGCTTGTTATTGCAGCCTCTCGGGAAAATTTGCCTGCCACGTAGCCGAGTGTGATCTGGGAGCAGATCTGCACCTGTCCCAGCAGCCCAAAATCAAACAGTGACAGCGCTGAGGGAGCCAAGGGCACGGCAAAGGGAGCTGTGCTGCTCTGCTGCTCTCGGGTTCTGCTCACCGCATCACCAGAGCGCGGATTTTCTGTGCCCCACAGGCTCCTCACACCCCTCTCTGCCCAGGAGAAGCAGCCCGTGGCTGATGTGGCCTTTGCATCTCTGACTGCCAGCACTGGAGAGAGAAGAATTGTCCCTGGGAGGGGCAGGGCTGAGCAGGCAGTGCCACCTCCACCCCACGGCACTCCGGACATGCCGTGGGATGCGCTTCCACCCTCCCTGCTCGGGCTGGAGGGCTGGGACTGCACAAGGTGTCCCTCGAGGTTCCTGTCAGTGACGGGTTCAGGCTGTAGGGCTGCAGAGCACAGGCTGCTCCTCTCTGTGTTTCACAAGTACCAGAGCACTTTCTGTCTTATAAATAATTCTTTCCTTTCCTAGTTTCAAAAGCCTCAGTTCTTGCATCCAGCTGCTTTGAACTGGATTTCAGAGAGATTTTCTGCTGACATTTCAGGCACCTGCACGTTCTTTATGCAGGGCTTACGAAACTCTTTGTGGAGATTTGTTACTTCTCAGCTTTGCCTCAGAAGAGCATTTCCTGTTATTATTTTACAATTAGGAAAATCAAGGCACAGAAACCTCTAATGATCTGCTCCGGGTTTCTGGGTGAGGAGGAGGAATAAAGCCAAGGAGACTCCACTTGCAGGGTTTGATTCTACACAAAGTTGAGAGTTTTTAGAGAGGGCCGTGGGAGCTGATTGTTATCTGCTGAGCAGAGCAGATACCAGCTGAGAGATCTCTCATTATCTTCTCACTAAATAATAGATGTCTGATTAGGATCTCATATGCAAAGAAAACTTGGTCACGGATAATGTCAGGTTTCTGAACATGTTCCTCTTCTAGAAGTATCCTCATCTCTATAACCCTCGAACTACGCCGTAACAGAGAGTGAATATCCAAGGGCACAATTCCTGGGGAAATTCCCACCCCCAACTCAGGATGAGCAACCCTCAAGTTGCCCCTGTGCAAATATACCCTGGGGGATGGCTCCTGTGGCAAACAGCTCAAGGAATGGGCAGGCAGGGGATAAACAGGGGGTGACCAGGCCTGAGAGTTCATTGGCTTCTCCAGGCTGCACAAAAAGTCACTGGCAGAGCCAGGAATGACTATCGAGTGTCCTGGATTTGTGCTTTGAGAACTTGAGACTGTTTTGAGAGTGCCCAGAGACGCTGTGGCTGCCCTGGGAGTGCCCAAGGCCAGGTTTGGAGCAACCTGGTCTCGTGGGAGGTGTCCCTGCCCACAGCAGGGGGTGGAACAAGGTGGTTTTTAAGGCCCTTCCCAACCCCCATGCAGTGGTTCTGCGATATCCAGAATTAGCTTTGCCTGAGACTGGGCCGTGTTTCAGCTGTTTGCCCAACTGCACCACTTCACGCTGCTGTTTGTACAGCAGGAGAGCACAGCCACCCTCCTTCAGTGCCCGGAGCTGATGGCACTCCAGAGCCCTTTGTTTACTCGGGGAATTGCCCATCCACGAGCGCTGTGTGCACAAACCCTGCAGTGCCCACAGCACCTGGATCAGACCCTGCCGCGCTTGCAGGTACCCCGAACACCTGGGCAGGGCGTGAGGAGCCTGGGGAGGACACGAGGCACTGTGAGGGGACCACAGAGGGGTCCTTGTGTGGTGGGAAAGGCTGTGCAAGCAGCACACACCTCGTGGGAGCTCAGCTCCAGCAGAACGGAGCCCTCGGGACCTGCAAACAGCTCCGGTCATGACCTGGGAGAGGAGAGACCTCGGTGGCACTTGGGGGCATGGTCTGTAGGACTTGGAGGGATTTCTCCCCACAGCAGCTCCCTCTCTGCTCCTCTGCCACCCCGAGCTGCTCCATTCGCGTTTCCCCTCTGTGCCGGAGCGCGCACACCTTCCACACCCCGCATTTCCCAAAGGTTTGCCAAAGGGAGCCACCTGAGCTCCCCTAGCCTGGCACAGAGCTGCACGTGGGGAGCAAAGGGCTGCTCACGAGGCGGGGTTTCTGTGGCTTAGGGTTATGTTAATTAATGAATTCTTTTTTATTTTTGGAAGCCTGCAGCTGTTAGTTTTGAAACGACAGAACCTCGCACTGCAAAAGGGTAAGAAATGGATGGAAGAGAGAATCAGAGCAGGGTCCTGAGCCTGTGCTGGCTGCTGGGTTTTAAACACATCAAGTCTGGCTTATGCAAGAAGCCATCTGGTATTTAGGCGCTGCTGGAACTCTGGCTGTGCTCTGCCTCTGGATCCATGGGGCAGCTCCACGGGCACACACGGGCTCTGTTGCCTCCTCCTCCTCCAGGGCACTTGCTGCAGACCCCCAGAAAACCTGTGGGGCTTCACACCCTGCCTCCTCCTCTGCTACAAGCCCTCCAGAGGAGTTTCCCACAGACCAGGCCTTTGGTCTGTGGGAAAACATTCCTGGATTCTCCAAAGCCACATTGCAAATGTGGGCAAGACCCCAAAGGGTGGGGACTGCGCCCATCTCCCAGGACAGGCAGGAGGTCATGGGACGTTGATGAGGGACAGTGATGGAACACCCACTGATCTCTCTGTCCATGCTGTGGGCCTGCACTGAGATCTGCTGCTCCTGAGCAGAGCCCGAGTCATTCCCAGCTCAGGAGAGCATTGCTGCAGCCGGTCCAGAGCAGGCAGGGAGGGAACGGAGGATTTGCTGAGCGCCATGGAGGAGAAGCTGAAGTGCAGGGAGGTGAAGTGCCCGAGACCCTGGAGTGGCACAGCAGCTGACTGAGCCAGGCTGGGCGCTGCTGACACCGAGGCTGGAGTCAATTAACAGCACAGACTTTTCTGATTCACCAGAAGTTAAAAAAAACAAAGCATCCCAATCCCGGCATTGCATCAGGAGGGTCCTCCCAGCCAAGCCCTGGGAACAGCGTGGGCTGCTCCAGGGATGCCGAGAAAAGGCAAATTCAGATGGGATCAGGTGCAGCTGAGGGCTCAGGAACAACCAGGAGAAGGAAGCCTTGAAGGGATCATAAGGGGGTTTTTTGTCCCAGTAAAACCAAGAGGGAGGCTCAGCAGTGGTCTGTGAATGCACTGCGGACAGAAGTGCAGGGAAGGGAAAGTGCTGCAGTGGTGCTGGCATGAGAAAGGCGTGAATCAGTCATGAGCCAATGCCAGCCCCCAGTCAGAAGAAAGCGTTCAAACCTCAGAAGGAAGAAGTTACAGAAGTCCTGTTCAGTGGGGAGCAGTGGGGGTGGAAAGAAAATCCATCCTTTACAGAAACCTTGGAGATTTTGGGAAAGGAATGACAGCACGTGGTCCTGTCTGACAGCACAGCGGAGCCCAAGAACTGCTCCCACTCTGGAGTTCAAGTTAAGTGCCTTAACTTTTCATCACTGCTCAGGAATTCCGAGGAAGACTCTCCTGTTACACACAGCAGAGACCACGCTGGTCTCCAGGCACTGCTGCAGCACAAATAATTCCTCACACTAACGACCAACCATAATTACATCCTTCCTGCAGCACAGATGACATAGGAGAACACCAAAACTGAGGAGCAGGGAGCAAACTGCAAGTTTATTCCGTCCATGACTGCCCGGCCTGTGTCCTGTGGGGATGAGAACACGTCTGCTCTCGGATGCCGTGGTGCAAATCCCGAGGATTTATCGCAAGCGAGCTTGAACTTCAGGGCATTGCTTTCCCTTGCTGAAGGGGATGAACTCTGTCCCTTTGTTAAAACCTTTGCCTGCTGCTCTGGGGGTGCTGTGGAGGGAAAGGATTCCTGCCAGGGTGAAGCTGGGTTTGGGATGTGCTGTGGAAACCAGCAAAGGGGAGAGAGGCAGCTTTAACGCTGAGGGACAGAAAATGCTGTCCCTGGCAGGAACGAGCTTGGGGTTGGAGTTAAAAGTGGATTCACACTTCTCCTGCCACAGAAAGGATCATATCTGCATACTGAGTAAGGGTTTTACACAGCCTCCCCCGCTCTGCTCCCGCTCCAGAGGATCTCATTGCCAAGGGCAGCACAGGGGAAAGGCCATGGCAGAGTCCTGTCCTGCACCTTCTCTGTCCAATTCCTGGGTGAGCGAGGACGCTTTTCCTTCTGGGCCTGCCCGTGCTCCTGCTGCCCTTTCTGCAGCCCAGGCTGCAGGACAAAGCCGTGCCCTGGCAGGCTGTGCACGGGGCAGGGCAGGAGCTGGAGCTTGGCCCAAGCCATCGTGTTTCTCCCTTCAGCTCCTGGAGACATCCCGGATTCCCAGCACAATCCCAGTGTCCTGGGGGAATTCACCATCGCTGGGGCACAATGTGACACACATAAAACTTGCACACACATTTATCTGTCAGAAAAACTGATCCAGGAGAAATGTGAGCAGTTCACAGCACCTCAGACCCCAATCAGACACTCTGTGCTCTTTGTCCCTCACCTGGGCTCGTTCCTTCCCCCGGCACTTGAGCTGTTAAAGACAATTTTGGTAACATTTGCAGGATGATCCTCAGAGTCCTGGCCTACCAAATCACTCCAGCGAGTGCTTGTTTTAAAGCCTGGTTGGTTCTAACAAAGTCAGATGGATGAGTTTAGAAATACCAGCAAAATATAAATATTTGTGCGGTGGGAAGATATACATGGGCATATTAGATCTAATTAAGGAAGGCTGTTCCAGCTCGTGTCATGTGAATTCTGCTTTGGCTTGGGAGTGTCCTAAGCAGAAAAATTGTCCCTGCTGCAGCAAAGTGGCCCTGAAGGACCTCTGGCTGCCCAGACTGGTCTGGATCCTCAGTGGCCTCAGGGACACCCACAGCAGCTGCTCAGAACAGCTCCCGGGCTTTTGGCATCAGTGCTGAAGGGATCTGTCCCCTTTTCAGCCTGTCCTGGATCAATAATTTCTGCCTCTGGTGATGTTTCAGTGGTAAACATGGGAGGTGTTTGAAATCCACCATTCCCTGGGCAGTTCTGACACCAGGAACTTGTGAACAGAATCTTTGCCTCTCTGCTGGTGCCTTGCTGAGTGAGCAGATGCTTCCTGCATTTCATCTCCTGGCTGGTTTTCCTTGTTCCCTCTGCCTGCTTGGATTTTGGGCTCTTGTTCCATCTACGTGTCCGGGTTCTCCTTGATGGGAGCCTCTGGGGACAACTCCCAAAATACAGGGAATTAATCACAGAGCCACAGCTTCTGGTTCTAATCAGGAGTCAGAGCTGCAGCACAACTCTCACAGACAAATCCTTGGAGTTTAATAGGGATTAAATCGATGGAGGTTTTATGGAAATTGCCTTATACTGCATAGAAATTGTTCCATAAACAGAATACAGCAGAAAAGGTGAAACTTCCTTGATTTTCCCCAGGATTTTGCAGCAGGGGTATAATTTCCTGATGCCTTTTGCTGGGCAATCCGAAGTGATTTGACTAAAAATGACATTTTTGGCTGTAAAAGTGCACGAGAACCCCTCAAAGCACTGCACAGAACCCTGCAGAAAGGCAGTTCTGTAGGGGGGCAGTGGTGCTAATTCTTTCTCTGATTAAAGTAATGCAGCTCTTGCTGCTTGCTTAGTCTTGGGTGAGCAGGATTCCCTGGAAAGTGCCGGCCTGTCCCTGGACGCAGTGCAGGAATCCTCTGCTGCCTCAGGCTGGTGTAACCAGTGCCCTGCTCTGGCCACCTCCCACACCACAGACACACATTCGGGCATGTCCAGGAAGCAGCCAAGCCCAGAATCTCCCATCCTGTTCCAAATTCTGCCGTTCCTGATGGTTTGAATCAATGAACCTTGGATTTCAGCTGCCTGCTCTGGGCAGGCTCAGCTGGCAAATTCCCTTTGCCCCACACTCGGGTGCCCAAGGGGCTGCACAGCCCAATTTCCCTTCTCCTTCCTACCCCTGCTGAGCTCTGGGGTGTGGATGAATGGATAACATCTAAGCACGAACTCTTCACTCTGATTTCAGGGGGAATTTGCAGACATCCAGTGTCTGTTCCTCAGAGTCAGGCCCAGCTTTGCTCTCAGCTCTGCACTGCCATCAGCTCCACACTTCTCCAGTGGATTCTGGCTGTGTTTGAAGGATTTTTGTAGGCAGCTACTCAGTCCTGCTCTGAGCTCGTGTTCCTCTGTCTGAACAGGAAAACAAGGGATTCCTGTCAGCCAAGTGAACAAGGACTTGGGATTTTTCTGAAGGAAAAGCCTCAGCTCTGAGCTCTGGGGTTATAAAGGGATGGAGCATCCCAGCAGAACAGATGGGGAAAGACGACTTTCCCAAGGAAATGGATCCTCCCTGCAGGGCAGAATTTGGATTTTGCATCCCCAGGCTGTTTCTTGTGTGGATGGCAGGACTGAGGGAGAGCTGCAGCCCCTCACAGCTGAGGGAAAACCAGTGCAAGAAGAGGGTGATTGCCCTTCAGCGTGGTGGTTTGAAAAGAATCTAAATTAAAATATAACATACAGGGCTGCCAGTTCCAGTGTGTGCCAGGGCAGTGGCTGTGCCTGTGGGACCTTTTTGGGGAGCATTTCCACCAGTGGCCCACACACTTCAGGACAGAAACTCCCAGGCTCAGGTATCAAAGCTCACAGCACCAGCCCAAGCAAATCACCGAGACCTCAACGCCTGCTCTTTGCTTCAGCAGGACATGGAAAATCCCGTATTTCCAGTGCCACACCGAGCCTTTGGGTGAAGAGTTTCCCTTTCTGCTTCACTACATTTTAGCCACTGAAAGCTGTCGGTGGTGGCAGCTCTGGCAGTGGTTTCCTTTCAACAGTGCCAAGGCCTTGCCCCTCTGCAGCGGGCAGAGACGAGGAGGGCGCTGGAACTGCAGGCAGAGAAAGCACGAGGCAAAGGTTGGATGGGGAGAGCGTGTGTGGAGTCCCGAGGAGATTGGGAACAGGAGCAGCGGAGGAGTTACAGTTTCCTTTGTTCTGTTGAAAGGAAAAAGGAAACACATCAGGAAACCAGACTGTGGAGCACAGGAAGTCTCACTCTGGCTGATAAAAAGGAACTGATGTGAGGTTGGTTCAGATGCAGTTATAAGTCAATCAAGCTTGGAACAACAAGAAGAGATATTCAGAAGAAACCAGAGAGCCAAATTATGCATTTAGCTGTAAAAAGAGTATTTTAACCTCTCCTAATCTTTTCCTTATCTTCTTTTTTTGGAAGAAAAGCTGCTATAAAAAGCCATTCAAATAAGCCTTTTCTCATCGTACAGAAGTCGGTTTCCTGAACTCACCACACCTTCCCCTGACCCCACCATACCTTACTCCAGTTTCTTTCTTTCACTCACCAACCAACTTAAAAAACTGTATTCTTGCTGATTTATCTCTTCCCCTCAGATCAAAACCAGCAGCATTAAGAAGGGCAGTGTTTTTGCTGAATGAGGAATCAGCAGATGAGTAATGAGAGGCTCTGCTGCCTGCTGGGTTATTTTTCACTGCCTCTGGATGGCTGACAAGGATGGTAACACTCAGTTCCTGGGTGTGCAGCTTTGGCAGGCTGGGTTTGAGGCTTTCTAATTTATTTTAGTTGTTTCTGACTCCTTCCAGCCTGACTCCTGGTGGAGTCCTGGGTTGGTCTATGCTGGAAGAACAAGGACGAGATAAATGCCAATAAAGCAGCAAGCTTATCCATGACCCTGCCTCTCCTGAGCTGTGTTTCTTACTGGATTTTGGTGAAAAAGCAGGAGAAGAAAGAATGCTGGATACACAGGAAGGATCATTGTCTGTGCAGCATCCCCAAGAGAAGCAGTGGCTGGGATTTTGCACAACCCCTGTGTGACTGAGCCTTCCTCCTCTGTTTCCCCTGCTTCTTGTCCAGGCATTATTCCCAAATTTTGCCTTTGGAGAAGCAAGAGGTTTGTCAGGAGAGCCTGAAGCCCCAGCACCCACTGCTGCACATCCCTTTGGTTTGGGGCTCTGGAGGAAAAGCTTCTGGTGGAGGAGGAGGGGCAGCAGGGAGGCACCGTTTGCGGTAAGTTCAGCACCAGAGCCAGGTTTCCAGGTGGGTGTTACTGGTGGGGAGATACACATCAGTAATTATGTGGCCTGGTAATGAGAGGAAGGAAGAAAACAAGCAGAAAATGCATCAACATCTTGAAGGCTTTGATACCTGGGACCCAGCAGAGCAGATCAGGCACTGTCCTGTCACACACGCTGCTGTTCATGCAGTTTTTGGGGTGATGAGGGCACCCAAGACTTGGGTCCACCTCAGACAAATGACTCCCAGCAGAGGCAGAAACCCACATTTGGGGGTGATATTTTGGTCTGTATTTCAAACCCAGCTATAAATGTGCAGCCACAGCCTCGTCTGCAAGTGTTTGCTGGCTCAGAAAGCGTCCTCGGGCCTCGCCCGGGGTGGTGTGACGGGCCCTGTGCCACCGAGGGGCCCCCAGGCTGCTCTTTGGAGGTGCCAGAGCTTCGTGTGCGTGGGGCACCTGTGTCCAGGTGTGCACCAGAGCACAGCAGAGGCACAGGCAGGGAAACAGACCTGCTGCCCAATTCAGGTGAGAGAGTTGAAGAGAATTTTGCATTTCTGGTGGAAATTGGCTCCAGACCAAGTTGTGGAACTAAACTCGGTGTGTTAGAGCTGCTTTTTCTAGGTGCACATCCAGGCACACCAGGATTCTGCAGCTTTAGGGGTTCAGCAAAGCCACAAATATCCGAAACCCTGAAGTTAAGTCTCCCTTGGCTCCCTTACCTCTCCTGCTGGTGTGGGTTTGTGCTGAGGAGGGACACGGGGTCTCTCTGGAGGGGCTCAGGTGAACTCAGGCACGAGGAGAGGCTTTTGTTTTTCAAGGGCAGCTGATGAGGGCCTCTGAAGGAACCTCAAACACTGATGGGTTGTGGGGAACAAAAGACTGGGAGATGCTCTGTGCTGAGGCCACTCATTGATGTGTTCTAGACCTGACCCCTCGGAGCAGATGGGAGCTGAACTCCAGAGGAAAAACCTCCTGTGAGTCCAGGAAGGAGAGACCTGAAGGAAATAAACTCTGCTTCCTGCCAACCTTGCTCAAAGTGCCCTTCCCCCAGCATGTCTCACCTCTCGGTGTCATCTAAGAGCTCACCCCGAGGTGCAGCCTCCCCTGCGCTGCTCCTGACAGTGACATTGCAAGGAACAACATCCCGCACCTCACAGAGCTCTCTGGGGAAGAAACCCTGCAGGCAGGGACAGCAGCTGTTCCTTCCCCCAGCCCACAGAAGGAATAGCCCAGAATTAAAATCAATAACTAAAAGAAAAGCATGAAATCCTCAAGACTTGCATTGCTACTCCTTCAAGTGACCACATCCTGTGAAGGTAAAGCAACTACAGCAGGCTCTCAGCACCTCCTTAAAGCCTCGGAGCGAAGCCCCGGGGCCTTCAAATCCGTGCAGTTGCACTGTTTTGTTGGGTAAAGGTTTTCTTCAGAGCAATCATCCTTTTCTGAGCAGGAAAAAATACACTGCAGGCTCGGAAAGGCTTTCCCAGTGTTTGCCAGCACTGAACACGCCGAGCTGGCAGCAGCCAGCAGGACACCGAGGCTGGCAGCTCACGCTAAGGCAGGAGATATCCCTTTGCATGCGGATCTCAAAGGGAAAATGAAGCAGCAGCATCACAATATCCCCATCAGAAAACCTTCCTGAATGATTTTTGCTGTTCTGTATTGGAAAGCTTTCATGCAGTATAAATATCTTCAAATGGGGATTGAGGCAGGAGGGAATATCACTGTTCCTGCCCTGGAAATTCCGGATGGGTTTGTTTCAAATTGCTTTTGAGGGACAGCAACACGGAAAGTTGTTGTCCCTCAAGTCTTTGTGATTTATTTAATATTTTTCGAACGTGGAGATGAGGAGCCTTGCCCCAGGAATCAGTGCCCTTTAGCAGGAAAGGCCATCCCTCAGGGGCCAAAGCCTGGGCCATTAAAAAGAGCCAAACAGGCACTAAAATTGCTCAGAAAGGAAACATTTTCTTAGTCTGAGATCCGACGGCCAAGTTTGAGAGCGAGAGCAAACGCCTCCAGCTCACAAGCGACACTGATTGCTCCGAACCCGGCCCCACCCTTCGCTATGGCAACGCCAACACACGAGTGCTCCATTCAGGGACACGGTTGTCCTCTGCTTGAATAATGCAAAATCCTCACTGGGGGCTCTCTGATGGCCACAACACCAGGAGAAATCTGTTCTCATGGAATGAAGGCAACAGCTACACAAAACGTGCTTTTTCATGAGCAGGCAGGCTCTGGCAAGTGTATTTATTTCAATTATTCTCCACACATAAAGTGGAACCGAAACAATTAAAGCAGTTTGAAACCACACCATTTGTTATTGTGAGGAACGCCGTGCATGAGCATCTCACTGGTGATGAGATGTGCCCTTCTCTGACTTATTGTGAGACAAGAAAAGCCAAGTCCCCCAAACACAACGCAGGTCAATCAAAGTGGGGTGTTACCCCAAAGAAGATGGGATTTGAGTGTCTGGAGGTGCAATAAAAATGTTGGTGACTATTTAAAATTACTGCAAGCACAAGAGCCAGGAGTTTCACTGGCTCCCATCGCCATCTGCCAGAGCTGTTCACAGAATATGAGCAGAATGTGGAGATAACTCAGAAAGAGTTCCTGCACTTCTTCCTCCCCAAAGCTCTTTGAGCATTGCTCCAGTTCCACTCCTGCCAGGGATTAAACAGATTATTCAGAGAATGCAGCAAAAACCAACCTCCTCAGCAGGTGATCTGATTCTCTTCAAGATAAATAATCCTTTGGGAATAAATAAAAATGTGTTCCAGGCCTGGCACATGGGCTCAGCCCTGTCACACGTGTCAGTCAGCGCGTGGTGGGGAACAGTGACTTAAAGTCCCGAGCTGATCCTGTGTTTTGTGTTTATATCCATGGAATTCCCTGTTTGGGCTGAAAGCCCGAAGACAACTCAATTCACGCTCGCACACAGTGTCCACAAGGGATCTGTGCCCACAAGGATCATCCTAACCATGTTTATTCCCTGGCCATGCCCTGCTTCCCCAGCGTGGCTCTGAGCCCTTGGGACAGCTCAAGGCCCCTGTGGATTTATCCCTTCCCCTGCAGCGGGGCAGGTGTGCAGTTAAATTACTCCAGGGAGGTAAAACCAGTGGCCAGAGAGTCATCAAAACCCTTTCCAATAAAAAGATGAAGAGCAAAGTACAAGCCAAGTACTGGAGATTGCAGGGAAAGGGAGAGGTTTGCAAGGCAGGCTGGACCCAACCCCTGCATCTGCCGCTCTGCAGCTTAAGGCTTCAGCTCAATTAAAACAATTAGTCTGTGCAATAGTTTTGCACAGGCTTAAAAAACCAGTCACTTGTCAAACTTAAATTGCTCAAGAAGAAAATCATGTGGAGTGCACAGCCCTATGCCAAATCCAGCATGTGTCCTCTCCCAGGACAGGGATATTTCTGAGTTTGGGGTGGGAAGCGCCTTTCCCCATGCCGGAACTCAGATTTCATCTGGGCCCACCCCGTGTTCTTGATGATGATGAAAGAACCTTTCCCTGTGTTTTTCGTGCTCTCCAGTCACTGATGTGCATCTTTCTGCCATATTTTTCCCGACACAAATGCGGAGCTCTGAGATAAATCAATGCCTCCACGTGAGAGCAGAGCTGAGGCCACAACTGCTGTTCGATTGCTTTGCCCGAGATGTGCCCGGGTTTGCTTCGCTGTGCCCTCGGAGCCAGACCCACCCTGCAGCACAGGTTAAATACAGAGCTCAGCACGCCAAAAGCATCGCAGCACCTCAAGCCACATCCTCTCGTGCTGCCCTTCACCTGTGAGGAGCCAGGCAAGGGGTGCCACCCTTCCCTGGAAATCTCTCAGCGTGGGGGGCTGGCACTCCTTGGGACCCACTGTTTTGCAGGAAAATTTGCAAGAAATCTCAGCTAAACCTTCGGGCAGGACAGGAGCGCTGATCTCAGTGCATGGCACAGGGAGAGGGGTCTCAGTGCATGGCACTGTCAGAGGGGACAAACAGGACACGGGGACCTGCAGGGTGCTGCTGGTCCCGGAACGGCTCCGGGAAGGAGCCCAGGAGCAGATCCTGCCTCTGGATCTCGCTTCTCCCAGCCCCACCAGCCTCCTGATTCCCGCACCGGCAGGGCAGGAGCAGAGCCGCTGCAGAGCAGCCCGAGGGCAGGCCCAGGCCCGGGGCAGTGACCTGGGATGTGGCCGAGTTCCTCCTTTGGCCACAGCCTCCAACGTGACCGAGCCGAGCTCGAAGTGTCGCAGTTCCTCATCCCCAAACCGCAGCCGGGGGGGGAGCAGCTCAGGGCGACGGGGGACAGGAGCAGCTCCGGGGGCTCCAGGAGTTTGGGGGGAGATGGGAAGGGCCCAGCTCTGCTCAGGGCATGGTGCAGGGGGCTCCTGGCCTGTGCAGAAAAGCAGGTCCATGTGTGCGCCGCACAAAGGCGCAGATGGGGGATTTCTGCACTTTCACTGCACAATATTTAGGGCTCCACAAATCAAAGAAGGTTGTGGTGCATTAAATGTATCCTGAATGAGGCCCAGGTTACTTTTGCTACAGATCTGAGGAGGTGGAGTGGAAAACTTGTCTTATTCCAGTCGTACCTCCCAAATATTGTGTTTTTAACGCTCCTGCTTTCTCCCTTCCTTTCTGACAGTCACCCTTTCATTCCTTCTTGCCATTTTCTCTTCCTGCCCATCTCCTCCTTCCCTCCCCCTTCTCTTGAGACCCTTCCAAACCGTGCACTTGTCACAAGCTGCAATCTAAGGGAGACAGTTTCAGTTCCTGCCCGTTTGCAGCTTCGTTCTACCCGGGTCAGCAAAATAAAAAAATAAAAAAAGAAAAAAAAGAAAAAAAGAAAAAACGAAAAAAAAGCACTTTTAAGACGAGTTCGACACCCCACCCAGCCAGGCGATAGGCATCTTTCGAAATCCTCCAACCCAAACACACCCACATCGTCTTTCGCTTCAAGGCTCCTCTGTTCGAGCGGCTGCTGTTCTGCAGCGCTCCCTCAAGAAAAGCCCGTCAGAACCACACGAGGGTCCCCCAAAGCCAGCCCTGTGCTGCCTGGGCTTGGAGAAGCACCTCAGGGAGCTTGGGAAGGCTTGGTTTATCTTTCCGGGGACCGCAAGAGCGGCCAGTTGGCCAGGGGACAGGAGGGGGAACTGCCCTCCCGGCCCCAGCAGCGTCCCTGGTTGCTCAAGGCCACCAGAGGTTGGCTATGTCCGTGGTTTATTCGCCGCACTCTGCTTCCCTTTCCCCCAAGCCGGGGTGATGTTTGTCCTCCAACCCGGGGCTTTTTCCCCGCCAAAAAACCCAAAAAAGCTGCTGGAGGAAACGCGCGAGCGACCCCAGAGCCAGGGCCGGGCGAGGGACCGGGGCCAGGGGCACACGCACGTCTGGGCAGCTCCGAGCCACGCCGGGGCACGGCAGCTGCCACTGCCCTCCGGAACCGGGGCACAGGAGCTGTCCCCTCCCCGGCCCCCGGCGCAGGGGTACGGGCCGGCTGCGAGCTCCCGAGCACCGGGGAGGCGACCGGAGAGCCCCGAGGCGCGGCGGCGGCGGCGACGAAAGAGGAGGAGGAGGAGAAGGAGGAGGAGGAGGAGGAGGAGGAGAGAGCCCGGCCGGAGCCGGCCCCCAGCCCCGCGCCCCTTCCCAGAGCCCCCCCAGGCAGAGGGGACCCCCGGCCCCTCCTGCCCCCTTACCTTAATAGTGCCGTCCATCGGGAATAACTTCCAGCCGGGACCAGCAATATTCCACACATTGACCCGGTTTAGCCTGCGACTGACGCCTCCTGAAGTTTTTTATCCTTCTCTCTCTTTTCGTTCTTCTCGCTGCCCTTCCAGCGGTTTCGTTGCTCTCTCCGTACCCCCTCTCCCCCGCTCTCCCTCCCTCCCTCCCT
>VZRR01002565.1:2907-62017 GCA_013398015.1 Oreocharis arfaki
GTATTCGAATGACGGAGTCATTAACGTTGGAAAAGACCTCGAAGATCGTCAAGTCCAATGTGCGCATCATTTCTAACAAATTACTGATAGGAAAAGGGGAAGCCTGACGATTCAGGTGGTGCTTTTTGACGGCCGGGCAGTGCCTCCGGGGGCGTTCGAGGTAAACACGAGCTTCACGGGCTGTTTGATGAAGTTCCTGCTGCCTTTGCCTCGAATAGCTGCGGGCTCCCCGAGGGAGGTGGTGCTCCCGCAGCGGAGCTGCGATCCTAGTCCGGTTTATAGGGTCGAAATACTGTTGTGTGTCGGTGATTGGGGGACTTTCATGTGTGGAGATCTTCACCGAAGGTAATATTAAATACTGTGGCACTCCACAGCCTGACCATGTGTCAGGCTGCAATAGCTCTAGATACCCGGTATAAAAATACTGTATAGTGGTTCTTCATCTCTCCTTCAGAACTGACTGTGTTAAGTGTCAGTTCTGCCTCTTCTTTCTCTCTGAAGACTGTAGCTAACTACTGATGTTGACAGTACTGCCTAGTCTCTCAAGTCTCTCAAGTTTGGAAAACATATATGAGATCCTCAGAAAGCAAGATTGGCCATCCAATTATTACCGTTTTCTTTAAACAAGTCCTTAAGAAGTATTTTGGTAACCTTTTGACTTTTTGAGCTATCTGTCCGCAAAGCTGCACAAAGCCCGTGTGCTGAGGGGAAAAAGCATCTTCATTTTTCTTGTCAGTGAGGATATTTTGGTCTCTGGGGTCAGCGCTGAGTGAGGTGGGCTGATGTCGGTCTCTGGATCCAGCTGTGCTGATGGAAGATCCTACTGCTCCCAGATGCTTGTTACTGCTCGGCTGCCAGAGGGATTTGCTTCATCTGATCCGCAGGTGGAGCTGTTCTTTTGAGCTGCCTGGATGTGCCTGGCTGGAGCAAAAGGTGAAAGTGAGCGATTTGTGCTGATCTGGCCTGTTTGGACAAGAGGTTGGCACCAGCTGCACGAGTGAGACGTGGCACTTCTAGGAAGAATTGTGAAGGAGAGCTAAGGGCGATAACTTGTTTCACTCGTGTAGTTATTCACTGTGCAGCCTGCAGGCATTGCAAGAGAGTCTCTTCAGAGAAGAGATTACAGACTACTGTGAACACCAGAATATCTGTCACGTGGGATTTGGAATTTGGATACTTTCAACCTGGTTTCAGAGTTCCACATTGTTGTTTTATGCAGTAACTTTCTGAGATTCAGCATGAACTGATCTGTAGTACCTCCCTACTTGCACCCTTGGAGCTTGTTGCAAAAATGACATTAAAATGCATTGCTTCAAACCTATTACACGAGACTTGAGCAACGATGTTTTGCTTGTGCCTTTCGTCCAGACTGAGTGAGTATGTGTGGTCAGCAGATATGCCCTTGCTAATCTATGAGAACTTGGTTGTGACGCCTCAGAAGGAGATTAATAAATATCCATGAGATCGGAAGAGGATTTTGCTTGTTAGATCAGCAGACAAATGGCCTGTGTCTTTTTTTAGTAAGCCATAGGATATTCCTGTTTTTATGGGATAATGCAACTGCTCTCTTCAAACAAGTTTGTTTCATCCACATCTGTCTTAATATGGTACAGAGGTAGCAAGTCTCCCTGCAGAGCCATGCTGTGCTAATTTCTCTTTGTTACTAGTACATTGCATGACCTCTGACAACCACAGGGCCAACTTTAACTAATGGTAACACAGCTTTGAAATTAACATCAAAATAAAGTAGTCCTTGCATTGCTCTGAAGTTTGAGCACTAATTCTCATGGCATTTGTTTAGTTTTCTGGTTTGGATTTTTTTGTGGTGGTGGGGGTTTTTTTCTGTTGTGTTGGTTTTGGTTCTTTTTTGACCACATGAATCATTATCATTAGTAGATTTTGAACTCTTAGCTGCCAGAGAGACATTCAAGATCTCTTCAGGAATAGCTGTAATTAGTAGGAGGAAGGCATGATATCCTCCATGTGAAAGGCAGGGTCTTGCTACAAAGATGCTGCTGGTTTTTAACATCAGTATTTGTCAGTGGAGCTGTGGTGAGGTTGGTAAGGTGGTTCTTAGCTCTAGGATCAGGTTGTTATTCCCTGCTCTCTGTAGCCACTATAGCATTGTGCCTGTTTCAGTCTTCCACAGGGTCTTTGGTTGTGAAAAGATTACTTTTTTTTGCACTTGGACAGTAGAAACTATTTTCTGACTTGCAGGTGGTATCAAGAGTTGGAGCTTCTTTATGGGTCCTAGGGAACATGTTGGCCTATGCAGCATTATCCACCATCTAGTTTATGCACTGCCATAATTTTTCTGGAGGGTTGTGAGGGATCGGCACTGGCACAGTTCTATGGGCTTGCAGATGGCCTGGAAGTGGGAGCCAGGTCCTGTTCTTTCTGAAGCTTCTGAATGATACATATCCATCACTCTTTCCAGGGTAGCATCAAGGCTTGTTTAGGTGCACACAGGGTCCTTAATGACTACCAGCAGGCAGGGAATATGTTGGAATTAGTTCACATGAGTTTTGCATTGATGGTGGTGTTGATTGAGGATGGATTCTGCATGTTTGCCTGCTGCAGGAATTGTATGACACCCAGTTGTCTTGTTGTAGGCTGGCTTCGAACTAAGCTGGACAGAGGCAGTGTCAAATATCCCAATGTGTCCGTTGTTGTCACTATTTGGATTAGCATCCCCTGAGGATTTTGGAGAGTTTCCTCTTTATGTACTGCTCCTCTGTGTGTAAAGAGAGAGTTTCTTTTGGTAGTCAAGGACTGTGTGTGAAGGTTTTCCTCTCAGGATTCTGGTTTTATTTAGATGGAAACAGAGATTCCGGAGGGCACCTGAGGACAGCAATCATTTCCATTTATGGGTTAGACCTTCATGTGTTCATAACGGGAGCTCGTGGTGTGCGTTTGAGGAAATGAAATTGTCTGAAGAGCAAATGTTCTTCCTACCTCCTTCTGCTTCTCTTTATAACACGAGTAAAGGTGCCCATAAAGTGTAGTGCTAGTGTTTGAAGCAAAGGATCTAATGCAATCGTCTGGTAGAGGTTGGTTGGAGAGTGATTCAGAAGCACAAAGGAGAGTCAAACAACAAATTCCAGCAGATTGCCAGTGGGAGAAGGCGCTTGACCTCTCTTACTCCTGTTCTCCAGAGCAGTACAGGGGCCATGAGCTTATGCGTTGTTTGTGCTTTTCAAGCTCGCTTTTGATAATGATAAGGTTACTTAAAAGGAAACTAATGGCAGGAAGCAATCCCTGTGAACTGTGTTTGGAGAGAAAGCACTTTCTGTTATTTCATATATATCCAAATGGGTTTTTCAGATAACTGAAGGCCCAGATAGCAAGCTACCTTGTCAGGGCCTCCTTCTTCAGAAATCAGAACCTTGTTTTACTCTTAAAAATAGCAAGAAGTTAATAATTAGGTTTCCAACTTGAAAGCTCTTCACTTCCCTTCCTGCTTAATATAATATAAACTGCATGTGGCCAAATAATTGTTTTATAAGAGATGTGAACTCTTGATTGTAAGCCAGTCAGTCCTAATCAAACAGGCACTTTCATTTTAGGAGCCTGAGGTCTGATTGTGTAATTCAACTTCGCAGCTTTTTGATCTGAGATGCTTTTGATAATCTTAGGGCCACTGCATGTAGTAGAGCTATTTATTATGACATATATACTGATTGTTTCTTTTTGAAATTACTATTCCTTGTGTGCTCAGCTCATTCTTTTCTGCTTGAGATGGCGGTTGTGGCGTTGAGTCATTAGGAGAGAAGGGACTTTGGCTGCTAGAGCAGAAAATTTCTCTGAAGAATGTAGATACAGATTTAGATTGATGCTTCCTGTGGGAGATGTATTAAGATTGGTGCAGGTATTTTATTATTTTAGTTACTAGGTACTGACAGAAAAGCTTTTTTACAGAAAATCTCCTCTTTTGTGAAACAGGCATGAAAAAGCTAAGCAGTCAAGCTGAATACAAACCCAGATACAAACTGAAATGTAGTACTGTGTATTCTATCTTAATCTTAAGGATCTTCTGGAAATGAGAGTCAGCCACTCCTTTTCCTAACTAGTTAAGCCATTGTGCAGCTTTGAGTACAGTATTGAGTGTATTAGCCTAGTTATTAAAATACTCTGCTGCAACAAAAGCAAGAATTTTCAGGGTATTTCATTAATTAGAAACAGCAGCAAATGAGACAGTGGCTCATTTGGGTTTCTTCCCTGAATAAGTTTTTGTATTTACACGTTGAAGAACAAACTGGCCGTTTAGATGGGATACAGATGGCCTAGTTTTGTCCTTAAATGTAACTCCATTGAGGACTTAAATTTCTTTTTTTTTTTCCCCAAGTCTTGAGAATTGATATATACAGTAAAGAAAATGTGTATTAAAAACAGACATGCATATAAATATGCTGATTTTTTCACCACCAACCCACATGCAAAGTAACTTTTCCCTCTAAAACTACTTTGATGATTTCTCTCTCTAATTTTTGGCATTTAAATTTTGGCAATTAAGAAAAGCTGTACTCTGTCATGAGGCAGGCATAGCATAGGGAGCTCTGACCTATATTCTGGCATTTAAGTTCAGCGTATCAAGCAGTTTAGAGATGCTAAATCAATAAGTAACACTTCACAGTTGTAAAGTGTACCTGTGAGAATACGTTGTTTTACTATAACTTCAGCATGCTATGTAGGATTATGGTATTGTAGCATTTAGTGAACACAAGTGTAGTGTTCACTACACTGAATTTGAAGTCTGAGCTCTGGACTTCAGAAAAACTTCAAAACCCTGCAAAAAGCAATGTTCAAAAACCCCCGGTCTGGTCCCCAGTGCCTTGTGAGAAATCAGTGCTACAGATTCAGTGGCAGTTGTTACTGGGAGTTCAATCCATCAAGGTACTGCAGGCAGCTGCACTCCTCTGATCATTTTTAAAGGAGAACAATCATCTTAGGAGAGGTTTGTGGGTTAGGTTTTTTTTTTTCTTTTTTGCAGTCCATAGGTATCTACTTGATTTCAACGAAACTTTCCTGGTTCTTAATACACAGGCACTTCTGAAAGTTCGGCAGATTGTTTGACTGTCTAGATTCTTGTATAATATTATAAATCCTGTTATTCACTGCCTTCAGGAAGGAGCCCACACTTGGTATTTTGTAGTGTTGAAATCAACAAATGACCAAAACCTTTTTTGTCTTGCTGTTTCTGGATGGGCACTGCTGCTGATGTTTCAAGCTTATGTCACTTTCCTGTGTAGGTGAAATAGCAAACAAGGATTTCCAGCTTAGATAAATAGATGTTAGCAATGTGATTGTTTGGACATTCACTAGTAAACATCGTGAGTGATGCTGCCATGGATTGCAGCAAAGACATAGATGTATGGACACTGCTGTCTGCCACTCTTCACTGTATGACCTCAAACTGCTTTTTAAACATTACCTGGGTTTGCATCCACACATGCCTTAACTGTATGTAGAATATAGATTTTTATTCCTTTATTTTTATTTTTAACTTGCTTCTATCTGCTTCTATCTGGTGGTATATAATCTTAAAATCAGAGTGGGATAACTGTGATTGTTGTCTAAAACTTGCTGTTATGCATTTCTCTTGTTTGAGTGATGGCTGACTTAGATTTCTGTGTGGAACCAAAACTGATTCTTGGATTCTGCTTTGAACAGCTGAGATGTAGCAGTGTTTCCTCATCCCAAAAAGGGACCCTTGCTGGTGTTTAGTTTGTACCTCTAACAGCTTAGTTATTGAGAGAGATCATATTTTTGGTTTGCCTTCCCTTGGTTGATCACTGAGCAAATTTATGATGCTCCTCTAAGTATTTATGAGTTTCTCAAACAGTACCTAGATTGTGAGCATGGGGAGCAGAGACTTTTTTGCTTTTTCTTGTTTGGTTTTCTTATTTTTTGGGGGGGCGGGGTTTAAACATAATAAGGCCTCTCAGTAAATAGAAGTCCGTGAATTCCCCGTGTTTGCTGTGCTTGTGTGTAACAGGCTACTGAGAGGGAATCCCTTTAATGCTGTGTGTCTGCAGCATAAACATGCTGAGATCAGGAAGTGAGCATTATTTAACTGTGACCTTGCATCTTTTTCTTCAGCAAGTTGCATCAAGATGAACAAGGCAGCATTATTGAACTAGAGAAGAGCAAAATCCCATTTAACTGTGTGCTGGGCTTTGATGTACTGCCAAGCACTGTTGTCTGTGATAGCCTCTGGGATATAAAGGACACTGTAGCTGGAGATAAGAGAGGTTTTCAACCCAAGTGTCTACTGATAATGTCAGGTTTTATAATTTGTATGTGGAAGTTACACCTTTAATTCAGTACCTAGCATGGTATTTCTGCATCCTAGCTCCTGTGCAAAATCACTGAGATTTTGTTGTTCAGGTATGCAGGAGACTTACTCTTTGCTGGAATACAGATAGATTTCAGCCCTCATGGATAAGATTATCAAAGCCAGAGTAACCTTAGGCACTTGGTCCCTTGTTTACTCTGTACACTGCAGATGCCTAAAACTGTGCACATTGAGTGGTGCTCAGCTCTAGAGGATGCTCTGAAGCTGCCTGTGTGTAACTCACCTGCAGAGAACAGACAAGGCTCTGCATGGCAAGGATGAGAACCACCGAGAGACATCTCTGCGCTCTGCTGTGTGACGGTGGGGAGGGAGATGGGCTCTCTTCCAGGTCTGCTCATCAGCCGAGCTGCTGCTGAAGAAATTTTGGCATAATCCATCAGAGGCAGTGTTGTACCCTTGTGTGCTCACCTGTTCGTTTGTTCAGGTGCCAAACAAATGTTGACAGAAGATCCCCAGTGTCTGTCAGATCTGGGAAGGAGTCTGTACTGCGACCTACAGCCTGATGACTTTGTTAGTGTTCTGGGAAGCAGCAGCACAAAATACTCTTTTGGTCAGACTACTAGTATAAATTATTCTTGTGGTAATAATTCAGTTTCTGGTGAGCAGAGAGATGGGAGATCATGGCTGATACTAAATTTCACTGTTGAGCTAAACAGACTTTACATTGTCCTGGGCAATATATTATTTTGAACATACCAGAGGCTCAAAGAAAGATAAATGGGCAGGTATAAAAGGATAAAACAGCTAGAGAAGAGAAGGTGTTTGAGAAATTTGGATCACTTGTTTTGGAAACAATATCCTTTCCCCTTCCTTCTATAGATGTCTTCCTATCGATAAATTCATGCTCTTTATACTGCAGTTCCCACTGTGTATGCATTCCAGAAGGAGTACAAGAATTGAATCCAGTTACATTCCAGCTCTGCAAAATGATCTGAAATGGCTTGTATTGTACCAAAAAAGGTAATTGTACAGTTTGACACCTTGTCTACCACAAAAGAAAAATGTATTTTCATGATGCTTCTGAAGAAGCAAAATTTTTTGGATTTTACTAGGTTGTGTCACAGCTGATTGCATATTGTGCTACTGTTTAAAAAGTCTGTACTGATGGATTCCAGTTCAGGACAGTGGAATTTGAGAGGAAGAGCAGCAGCTTATTTTTTCTGCGTTTTTGGTAACAACATTGGAATTCACAATAACTAAAAGATTTGTCCTGACAGAGTATCAAGAGGTGAATTATTTGCTAAATATAAGTATTTCTGTAGTAGTTAGCTTCATGTAGCTGATACACCTGGATTGTTGAGACATGTTGTTTTCTTTCTGATCCTTGCAGTCAGATTTTTGTTTATGACTATATTATGGAGGAAAGCTTTTTACTCAAATTTTTCTAAAGAAACATTGTTAATAACATTTGGGAACTGGAAGTGATTGGGAAAATACCCAAACAGCCAAGGTCTATTTAGAGCACTGACAGCAATTTAAAGTGAGTAAAGAATTTTTGTTGTTTGTTTCTTGTGTTGAGATACAGAATCGTGCTGCATTAGTATTCATCCTGAGAATCGATGGGCTTTTATGCACCAACATCCTATGCAAATGAGTCCTTTCCTAAAAGCAAACATATCTAATTAGGGAGAATAAGTTGTCCTGCAAAGTCTCCTTTATTCTTTCTGACACTAAAATTCTGAGAATTGTTGGGGTTTCTTTGTATTTTGTGCTTCCTTTCTCCCTCTTCCACCAGCACTTGGAACTGATGGAGAGCACCGTTGGGCAGGAAATAGCAGAAGCTTTTGTAAAATCTTAAAAGGGAAGAGTAGAAAGGGCATTTTCACAAATGGAATTAGGGTGATGCAGCAAAGTGTTGGCTAGCTGCCAGGGAGGACAGATGCATCGTGCATACCGTGTCTTGCCCATGAGCTTGCACATTGGCAGCTCCCTGCTCTGTTCATCCAGCGAGCCCACAGCCCAGCATAGTCACTGCAAACAGAGCACTGTTCATCTAACACTCCTGGGCTTTTGCCTGGCAGGTTTTCATGCCTGTGTATGGCAAGTTTGCAGTCCTGTAAGCATTACTGAGATTTTTAAACTTTATATCATGTAAAAGGCATTTTTTTGAATACTAGGAAGTGCATTTTCTTTCCTTGAGTCAGCAAACAGGCTTGCCTTTTTCTGTGTGGAAATGTAATGTGGTTCACTGTCACTGCTGTCAAAATAAAGCATTAGACTTGGTCTGAGAAGGTCTGTGCCTTCTTAGACTTGAGTTCAAATGTCCCTACTTTGGAGTACCTGTTCATTCCAATTATGTTTAATGGAAGACTTTACCATTGGGACCAGAGGAATTTTTGATACAAATTTTCTCATAGCGCTATAGTGTCTAATGGGGGAGGTGTAATAACTTCTGTCAGCTTATTAGACAGAAATGCTGCTGCTTCTTACGGAAAGCGTCTTGCAGATCCAAGAGAAGTATAATGACAGGGATTTCTAAGCCTGCTCTCTCTCCAGTCTTCTGCATGAAGAGGAAATCTCAAGCTTTCCTTTCTCACCTTGGTGATACCTAAGCACTGCCATTGAGCATATTTGTTATGGAGGTGCCCAGCTAGTGTGACTGGAATCCCTTGCCAGCTTATTTGTAGTTTTTCAAGGACTTTTCAAAAATACCTTTATTTGTCACATTTAGAATCAGCACTCAGATATTCACATAGCTGGGTCTTTTTGGGTGGACTTTTTTTTTTTTACCATTGCCCTCTGGGTTTTTTTATAGTTGGTCTCAATTCCATAAAGGACTGGGGGAAAAGAGACCCAAAGAGACATTTCAGGCTGCTAGGTGTAGTGCTATGTAAGATTTTCAACACTTTAATTTTTATTTTTCTTGATTCATCCTGTGTTCTTGCTTGAAAGTGATGGATAGGATAATTGGGGTGTCCCTGCTTTGCTGTTGACGTCCAGTAGTTCAGCAGTGGTGGTGAAGGACATTGATGGGTTGGAAAATGGCTTCTCAAAACCACCAAGTGTGTGTACCCTGCTTGAGAGGAAGAGAGAGTTGACAGCCCTGAGCTGTCTGCATACTCTGTTTCTTGCCCCTAAAGACCTGGACACACTGCATGGGCTGCAATGTGTGGTTACTGCTCCTGGGTATTGGACTGTGCTTGATTGAGCAGATAAATTAAAATGCTCCATCAGCTGAAGGAAGATTTACCTTGACAGAATGGTTACTGCAAACTGAGACCAAACATGAACTAAGCCCCAGCCATCTATGCTGTGTGGTTTCCAAAAAAAACACTGGAAAGATTGGTACAGAGCCTTATGAGCTGATGTATCTGAGCTCACTAAAAATCCACAGCCTCTAAAATACATTTAGCGTGCCTGGTAGGCCTAATTACGATAGGTATCATTGGTCTTCAATAAAGCAGATTAACTGTCTTGTATATCTTCCTGTAAGGCTCATTATGTTAGGCAGAGGTTTTACAGCCATTGAACAAAGTTGTGAGAGACTCTTGATTGACAGACATTGTGCCAAAACAAAAACCATTTACTCTTCTGTAACTAATGAAAGGGGGTGAGGGATCAAGTGGTGACTGACAATGAGAACTGGTCTCTGTGCTTGGAGCTGATGAGGAACAACATAGATGGCCAAATATCAGTGTCATGTAGAAACACTACTGTGTTATTGAATTAAAAAAAGGCACATGGTTGAGAACATCAAAGCACAACTGAGGTAGTGCCTTAAGGCTTTTGAGACTTCTTGAAAACGTGTCCTGGGGTTATCTTTGTACTGTCACTTGAAGGGTAGAGAATATGTGCTTCCAAAGCCACTAAGAATAAATGTAGTGGTGTCTTGTGTCAGTGATGACAAATTTCATGGACTTAATTCCTAAGAAGGCCTCTGCATAAATGCAAAGTACATTTCCCATCTCTTGGACATATCTTGCTTTGTAATGAATTAAAAGTGAGTGAAGAATCTGCTGCTGTGTCCTCTGAGGCATTGGTGAGCACAGGAGCAGGTGAGATAGAATGATACATCTGCAAAATAGGTCTGCAGATGTATATTTTTAGGTTTAAGACTTCTCTAGTTAAAAATTAGCTAGGTTTGGTTTATGGGTTTTTAAAACCTGATGCTAGAAGTTAGAAATGTTTCATGCCTCCCTTACTCAGGCTTACACTGGACCATGCTTTTTCCTGTTTCTTGAGGTTTTTTAGCACTTTGCTTTGAGGCTAGCTATGAGAAATTGAAGAAAAATGAAAGCTTTTTGAGTATTTGCGTGTGCTTACCACAGAACTTGGAGATACTGTATGGACATGTGTCAGTGTTCCTGTGAAACTGTGTGGTCTTTTGCACAGATATGGCCATTCAGCTGCTAATACGGGCCACAAGTGCTCCTGGCGTGCCAGGTTGGAGTTGTATAAAACAATAAACACTGTTGGAAAAAGGCCCAGGAAAACTTTTGACTTTGGGCATAATTGCTTCCTAGTGCAATTAAAGCTGTGTGCATTCCTTGGCAAAACTTGGGAATAAAAGCCTGTGGGGAGTGCTACCAATGCACTGTTGTTTATATTAGCGGCTGATGGATCATGGCCTTTCTGCATTTGAGGGAAGTTTAGGGTCTTGGGATGGACTTTGTGTTAGTGGGAGAACTTACGTGACATTGCTTATGTTGTTTGGCAGAATGAAATAGATGGGTCATTTCTGTTTTTCTGTAAGAGAACTCTGGCTCTTGTCCTGAGCCTGGCATGTTTCTACCCTTTCTGAAACATGTGGAGGCTTTTTCTTTGGAGGCCATTCTGATTTTTTTAATGATTCATCGCTATCAATTTGAATTGTTCGTAGGTCTTTAATTCATGCAATTACTGTGTAATCATTGACATTTTTGTCGGTTATTTGATTTGCTGGATTCCCCCTATGTTTTGTATGAATTAATTATATTGGTATTGATATAAATTAGTTGCCATTTATCCCGTGTGATACTGACCGTGTGACTGATCAAAGCGCAGAACATTTCTCAGTCCTATACTGGCAAAGAAAAGCAAATTTAAGTTACTCTTTTGAAACTAGAATTAAGTTTTAAGTGGCGATGCATCATCAATTTTCACACAAACTGGGGACTCTTCTGTTTTGTTTTGGTTTTTTGTTTNTAAGTACTGTTAGTGTGCTAGAGATCTCCTAAATGGAAACTCGTACTCTACCTGGAAATCCCCCTGGAACACATTATGTTTATGTTTTATTTGTTTGATGTGGTTTTTTTCTTTGTAAGCTGCAGTCCTGCATTATAGTGAGACCACCCCACTGCAGGAGCCCGTTTAGTTCACTTTTCAGCATTTAACTACAGTTTCTGCCCTTCCTGAAATTTCCATCCCTTCCATGAGACTCTTCCATTAATGAGTTGTCCAATTACTTTTTCACCTTAAAGCCCGAACTGGCTTGTTATTATAAACTGCTGAAGTGTTGGTATGGCCATTGATAACTTGTTTCACCATCCTGTGGCATCAGTTTGAGACCTGGGTTTTAGCAAGTCAGATTCAAACTATTATCTGTTCCTTTATGCATTAAACAAGCAGTAGGCACCAAACTTAGTAGATGCACTTGTCCGGATCTCTGATACCAGAAATGAGCAGTACTAGAGAGTGAAGACAGCACAGCTTGTGTTGTGCTATAAGACATGAGTAATTTTATCAGGTTAAAATTTTTGGCCCTGTTAGTATTTTGCTCTTGAAAGTATTTAATGATATTCGTACAGCTGAGTGCATTCTAAGATTGACGAGTTCCTGAAGGGATGTCCTGGCAGACCCGGCTGTTTGCCTCTTATTTGCATTTGACATATTCAGCACTGGCCAGGCCTTGCTGATGGACTGTGCTGTCACTGCAGCGTTGCTGCTGAGTCGGTACAGCTGCTGTCAGCAAGCGCTTTGTGCTGAAAACGCTCTGAGAGTAAAGATGTAAAAGTAGTTGGAATCTTAATGCAGGATGAATGTCTCTTAAAGAGCAGGGCTTTCATTCCCAGCTTTATTCTTGCAGAATGTTTCTTCTTTCCTGCACCTCATCACTGTTAAGTGGTCCTGCCGTTGTGCACACAGGTGCTCCCAGGCTCACTCCCCCCACCACAGAAAACAGCCTTTTCTCCCCCTTGTTGGTGTCTTTGAGCACAAGTTCTCAGGCATGAATGTTTTCCTAGATGGATTTCTTTGCAGCTGCTTCAACTCAGATGTGAATTTTTTCTCCCAGCTCTCACCAAACAAATGTGTACATGCCAACCAAAAAGTGTGGATAGCAGCTCTCTCTAGTCTGTCCTTACAAGAATGTTAGGGTGTGCCATCAGGGCATGGAGAGGCATTGTCTTTTTGGTCAGAAGGAACCTTTGAGACTTGGCTCTGTTCATTCCTGTTGTATTTTTTCGTGCTGTTACTTGTATAAGTTGTGAGGCCATTTCTAATACAGAGGGATTTTGTTCAGCACCACTAACAAACCCTATAGAAAATGCTTTCTGTTCCAAGGGGAGGGGAAGAGCACCTGCATCCTGTCCTGTGGATATCAGAGTAGGCATTTCTGCAGAAGCAGTTGTACAGCATTTAGTCTGATTCCCTTGCTGTCAAATTATAGTGTGGTACTATGTTGCTTTTCCTAAAGAAGTGCAAGCTATGTTTCAGATTTGACTTACATTTCTCTGTGTGGTTAAAAAATTGGGTTTTTTTCTGGAATTAGAGTTTATGGGTTTATATGTAACCTCTGATTTGAGCTGTACAGAGAATGCACGCAGGTGTCATTGCCTTGTGGCTGAAGCTGAAATTTCAAATGTTTTAAAAAAAAAAATCTTCTATCCTTGTGGGCAGATTGATGTCAGTGTCTCTCTCATAGAGGTAAAACACCTATTCAGTGGTTAAGTAGTGGGGGGAAATTTTCTTCTGAAGTCTTGCTGTGAACCCCATTATGTTCATTTTTTGATATTTTCCCTCTTCAAACTGTGCATTTGTAGCAGAAGTTTTATGTCCTGCTGCTGCACTGTTTAGTTGGTTCTGTGATGAATGCAGCTCTCCCTCTCACCAAGCAGGAACCTCTCTCTCCTGATGTTTGCTTGAACAGAAAATAGTTCAGCTCATTAGACAAGGTTAAACAATGCCATCGCTTTTGGACATATTAAGAGGACATGCTGAAGGAAAATTGTTGTCTTACCTTTCTTTGTAATTTTGCTGTTGGGGAAGGGTCAGCGTTATATACACTGGGAGCTGCATTAATGCAGTGTTCTTTATCGCTGAATGTGCTTAGTCTGAAGCAGAAAATCAGTGATTCTTTTCAGCCTTTGACTCCCAGAAGGATTTTCCTGTCTCCTGTGGTGCTGTAGAGGACACTGGTTTGGGTGATCACTTTGTCCTGAGTGGCAAGTCATTTTAGCTTCTTAATGAAAAATATATGTATTTTTTAAAAAAACCCCAGATATTAAACCAATGTATGAAACTGTAATCTTAATAGGCATTTGCTACATCCTGGGCTACTGTCATTTCAGTGCATACAGAAGTATGACCATGTTCCTATTACTATTTTCTCTGTTCTCCCATGAGAAAATATCAGTAGATGTCCATTGGGGGGCAGCTTTCTCTCCATTAGTAGATACTGAAATTATGATAGACCTATTTGAAGGTCTTTAGCATCTCTTTAACCTAATTCTTGTTTCCTGTTGCTGTCTGAAGTGTTATAAAGCATCTCAGCAGATTTAAATCAGTACACCTGATGTTTTTGCTGTACCTTTGCTTTAGAGATTACTTGAATTCCTAATTAATTGTACTTCTGCCTGTAGGTCTGTGTTTGAGTAGAGAAGTTAATGAGCTAGCTTGTGTTTTGACAGCCTCCCCTTTCGCGGTGTGCTTTGGTTTGCAGAGTAATCACACTGTAAGCACACATTAACAGGTACTGAGAAAGGGAAACAATTTAGCTAGAAGTTAATACTGTTTCATTCAAAATGCTGAGGAGTTCTCAAGTGGTGCAGGGCACAGCTGACAGCTAGTCTTGTTGCTCAGAGCCTTAGAACTGCTTGCATGTGGGGTTTTTTTTGGTTCCTTTTTTTGTGTCTAGATGTTGGGTTGGGAAGGAAACCTTCAGTGCTCATATCACAGGTAGAGTTGCTGTGTTTCTCTTCTGCTAAAGTCTTGTTACCTTGTTGGTGCTTGTGGAAAGAGGTTCACTCTTGCATTCCTGAGCCTGTCTTGGCCTGGGACTGCTCAGACCTAATATTCTCTGATTTGCACAGATAATACCCTGAATATTTGTGTGGTTTATTTTTCATAGATGTACCCTCAAGGCCTGTTTTAAACTATGCAGGTGCTGCCTTTAAAGGAGCTGCGGAAGTCCGTCTTCCATTAAGTAGCACAAGGTCAATATGAAGATACTCACTGGTTATAGGCAAGAGGTGATTTCTCAAGTGGCTTGAGCACACCTATCTTTGCAGTTCTGTCTAAAGGGCTGACAGGGCTATACTTTGTTCCTTTCACTCTTGTCCTTCTCCCCATCCCTCCCAAAGACACTGCACATTCCTGCCTCACCTTTGTACAGGCACTTTGATGTTTAACAACAGTCACCCAGATCATCTCTGCCATTTGACTGAAAATTCCTGCCCTAATCCTTTGCTGCATTGCTTTTTACCTGAGCCAGATGGGTGAGTTACCAGTGCTGCTGAGGCAGGCGAGAAGGTGACTCAACATCCCTTGTAAGGCAGGAAGAACATGAGGATTTTGATGAGCTTACACTGACTGTACAACCCTGTTTACCCCTGAATTGTATTCCTCTGGAGACGCTTATTTATTCTGAAGAAAACACTCTCCAAAGCCTCTTGCTGAACCTCACCTCATAGTTTTTAAATGTTTAATAGGTGTGGCAACTGGGGAAGACCCTGAGAAAATATCTGTTATTTTGCTTTAGGTTTCTTTCTTTTCAGTTGCATAAGGAGTCTCCCTGTCTTCATAGACACAGAAGGATCATGAGGATGCATAATGATATGATAGAGCTGGTGTTTTTGTTTCCTTACTTGTTTTCTGGTCCAAGGATACTCTCTTCCCTTTGTCCCACAGGACTTCTGGTGTTCAGCTTTCACTCAAAAACTTCTGGGTAGATGTGTTGTTGGAAAAGTTATTTGGGGATTTGAACTGGCAGAAGTTAAGTGTGTGAAAGAGTCAGTGCAGAGTGCTGACTTGTCCAGAGCTTTGGTGTGGTGTGTGAGTGTTTGTATTCTTATGTCCTGATCTTCTGCAAATCAAGTGTCCAGTGATGACAGAATCATTTTAGGGGGCCTGTTAGATTTGGGCATGGCTTCAGGTACTCCTACTATGCAAGGTGAGATGTTACATGTGATGGTTTTGAAGAGGCTTGGTAATGCCTTGAGACAGTAATTTAGTTTTAATACATATTTGTCTAATATGTAATGACCTACTACTGTCTTGAACCAAAATTAACAGCCCTACTTTATAGGAGTGTTTGATATAAATCTGTCCACACCAACTTTCCATTTTCATACATAGGAGATTCCAAATTAGTCCAATATCTTATGTAACTGCACATTACTTTCTGGCTAGTAACTATTTTTTTAATGTTTCTAGGGATTTTCTTCCACGAGGTTCTGGAATTGTGACAAGACGACCATTGGTCCTACAACTCATCACTGCCAAAACAGGTAATCTCTTCCTCTTTTTGGGTCAATGCCTGGACCAAGTGCTGATGTACTTCAGCAGGAGAAAAAACTTTTCTGAGGACACATAAACAGTGTGAAGAAAGATGCCACTAGACTGTCTGGAACAAAGGCCTGCTGCTTCAAAATTGTATGCTCGGGACCAACTCATCTCGTTGTCCTGTCTGGGAAAATGGTCACATCTCAATCCTAGAGCACATGCTGATTTGAATCCAAGGTCAGACTCGAAGCAGTGGAGAAATATCATTACATGAAATATACTTTGGAAATTAGCTTTGATTTAGCTAATTTCTTGATGAGCTTTGCAGTTGTATTAGTTAACACATCAAAATTACTGCACTTGTACCTTTAACTCTTGCTCCAGTGCACACAGATTTGATTCCACACAGCCTGTTTTCATAACTTGTCTTTTTTGGTTGGGCTCACTGCTCTAAGTGGAGCAGAAGGTAGATTGGGGGAAAACAAGGCTTCTATTTATTTGTCTGGTCAAAAATAGAAATATCTTTGGGTGTACCACTAAGCTGTGGAATATATTGAGATCTTTCATCAGAATTCACCACTCTATACTCTTCCATGGGGCACTTGAACTGCTGTGGTGTAGCTCAGTTCCCTGGCATATATGAAAGCAGCTATGGTTCACCATCATTCCAATTTTTGTTGTTGTTACTTCTAAACTACTTCTAAACCAATGTGAGCAACAAAAATCACTGGTTTGCTATTTATTTCTGCTTAAAATAGTAAAAAAGAAGTAACATCCAAACCAGCACTGAAAACCAAAAAGTGGTGTTTGAATTATGGACTGTGATGAAACTGGGGAGGAAACAAAAGTATAGCTGCCTGTGAAACTTTAGTCTGTCCCTGTGTGTGAAGTGTAATTAAGTTTTTGTGTGTATTTCTTTCCCGAAGGTCTTTTCATTGTTCAACAGAATGGTAGACTGCAGTCTGCCTGGGCTTCAGGGTTTTTTCTGAGTTACTGCTTTTAAAACACAGTCATACTTTCAGTGCCTCTATGAAATTTTCCACAGTGTTTACACTGTGGAAGAGAAAGGAAAAAAAGTGGAGTTCAGTATTTTTGCATGCTCAGCTTAGAAACTTTATAATTGTCAAGTGTGTAATACACTTATAGTGCTATAGATATTAAATACTAGTGTTTATTTTAGTTGGGGAAATGAACACTTGCCATTTCTGCATATCTGGCTTTTGGCCTCTGACAGATGATGCAGAAATACGTGAATAAGGCCTAGCTGTGGATAGTCTTCATTTGACTTTTCCAGCACCATGAAAGAGCAGAAGAAAGAAAAGCATTGAGCTTTGAGCTGGCAGTGCTAACAGAATGACTGAACTGAGAGGACATGTCAGTAAGTGAGCACTTACACTCTGACCTCAAGTGGTTAAATACTTACTCATTGACACCTATCCTAAACCTACCCTGACTGGTCTGTGTTGACCTCTTTGTAAAATCATCATTGTCCCTTGGTTAAAGGGGACCAAAAGGGCTTCTCTTTATCTGGTATTTTCCTCATTAATATGTTCCCAAAGTATTACTGGCTTTAGGTAGGCCTCTAGGTTTCATATAGGTACCTTCTCTGATGAAAATTAGTTCCTCATTGTAACTTAAATAACACAACAAAAACATTGAAAATTCAGGAGAACTGAGCTTCAGCCTAATTTTATGTTTCCTGGATGTCAAGGCGTATTTCTCCCTTTGGGAAATGCTGTGTATTTCTTGTTTGAGATTAGATGCCAAGACCTTTAAAATGCAGTCTTTAATTATTTTTGTTACTTTCTTTAAACTTTGTTCCACTGTTGTTGTTTTTGGTGGTGAAATTCCAAGTAACCATATCTTTTGAGTCACCTTTATCTTTGTGTACTAATTTTAAGAAAAGAAAATAAAGAAAACTGCTTAGAGAAGCACAGTGTTCTTTTACAGGAAGCAGATGCTGGACTGATTTCTGTGAAGCCCATAATTATCTAAAATGTTATAGAAAATTAGAGGGCTGTATCAGCTTCTTGTTGCTGTAGTAAACAAAACTAATTTTTAATCCTAGGATTTTTCTTGACTCTTAAAAGTAACTATTCTTAATCTTGGAATATTCCTTGGGAGAGAAGGGGCACTTTCTATACAGGCAGGAACAGATGACTGCAAGACACTTCAGCAACATTTTGGAACTGGCTGAGAATAGGTGGTTAAAGCTTCATTTAACTTTCAGTCATTGCACTAAAGGGTGAAAATTAGCAGAGGAGACATTTGTGCACATCAAACAAAACAAATAGAGAAAGCTTTGACCATCCATTACTAGGGTCGGACATGGCATAGAAGGGTGCAGCAGGAGGAACGGGTTGTGAGGAGTTATCAGGGACCCTCCAACGTCTGAGAGATCTGACACATCTGGGTGAAGAGCCGTTACCCCTGCAAGGGGCAACATTAGACTATTCAATAGTAAGAGATGTATCTCATGAGAGATGTTGGGTATATTTTTTTTTAGAATTTTGTTTACCTATTTGTACATTGCTGTGTGATTTGTACAAAGCTATTTTGCAGTAGCCCGTTGACCTCCTTTAGTCACTGACATGTTTTGGTGGTACTAGTACAATTCCTAAATGGCTTAATGGCATTTGCACTCCACATCCAGTGCAAATGCTGTACTCTGCTGAAATATTGATGGCAAATACAAAGTTTTTAATTAGATATTGCAACTGAGAAGTCAGTCCTTAATAGTTTTGAGTATTTTTCTCTAAGTTTGATAGTGTGAGAAATACCAAGTAGCACAGAATAAGTCAAAATATGGATGTCAAAAAAGAATTTTGAGTCCTCTGAAAGACTGTTGCTTGTTCTCCGTTGTTCCCACCCTCTGAAGGAGGTGAGAGTAGGGAATGTTTTGGAGAAAGTAGTCCCACCTGGGAAGGTGCAGTATAGTGAGGTTTAGAAGGCACAGGTGTGGGCAGGGTGCTGTCAGCTGGGAACCTGTCTGATGGCCACCTGCAGGTTTTACAAAGTGGGCAGGACAGCTGGGATAAATTAGCCTTTCAGAGGATGGGTATGGGAGCAATGCCACTTGCTCTTTTCCTGGGTGAGAAATGGGATGTGAGGGCAATTTATTTTGTGAGACTTTGATGTCTGCGTTCAGGGAAAAGAACATGCTGGTTCTTTCAGTATTTGACTGCTGCTGTGTAAGATCCAGGGAGCTCCAGGATGCTTTCTCACCAGGCAGAATTTGTTTAAAATGCTGCAGTGTTGTGGTATTTCAGCAGTTCCCAGTGTGTGTATAGAGTGCTCGTCTCTCTGTTTCTTACTCATGATTGCTTTCCGGGAGCAGGAATGCATTATGTATTCCTGTAGCTGGGCTTTTAGAAGGATTTTTCTCCATGTGTCTTTAAGATGCAACTGTTGGTGCACAGCTGATCTGGGATGAGAATTTTGAGTGAGCTTGTCAGGCGGTGGGGTTTTCTTCCTTTGAGTTGGTATTCCTTAATTTTTACATTAAAACTTACTTCTTCAACATTCTACGTTTCTGTTTCACAACTTTGAGCATAGTTCTTAGCTTAGTGGTTTTTTGATCTTATACAGCAGTAAGGTTAAATAGTTTTTGTTGGAGTTAATAGATATTTTAAGTGGTGCTGCTGAGTAAGCTTTGGGAAAGTAATGACTTGAAATTTCTGAGATCTTGAGAGATGGGTTGGTGTTTTTGTTGGTTTTTTGTTTGTTGTTCATTTTGCTGTGGGTTTGGGGTTAGGGTTTATTTTTTTCTTTCTGCTGCCACACATTCTGTATAACCTTAGGCAATCTGTTCTTGCTGTGCTTTCTCCTGCCTGTGCAGGTGAGATAACGACTAGATTCTTTGAGATTAGTAGTACGTTTTTTCTGGGCAGCAGTGGCAACAAAGATGTGTGTGAAGCCTTTGGAGTAGGTCTTCTCTTTGTTAAAAATACATTGCCTGCTGTATAAATCCTGTTATTTGTTATTTACATGTTAAATATCCTGTCTTTAGGAGAGTTATTTTCCTCATTTTGATAACTGGTTTTGGCGCAATTTCAGATTTTCTTCTTGCTTCAGCAGATTAACAGATTTTGAAAATCATTATTGAGGTGGACATTTTTTAGATGAGTGAGTCATATGTACAAGACTCACATTTGTTTGAGTTCTGTTAATTAGAATACTAAGTGGAAAGTAACTCATAAGGTTCAAAAGGCATTCTGATTTTTTTGGAAGTCTTGCAGATGCTCTTTTCTATTGAAATGGTTGAGCTTTAATCCAAATTTCATGTATTGCAAGACGTCTCCTCAAGCACAGCCATCTTCTGTTGCCATCTGGTGGCGAAAACAATCTCCTAACAGAAAATGAAATACAAATTTAGACTGGTTATTTCAGCTAACAGAAATTATCTTAGAGACTTCATCAGCTGGGAGGCATTTGGAGATCTTCAGGGACACGATCTAGAAAAATGCCATGATGCCAACAGCAGGGAAGAGAATGGGCACTTTACAGGGAGGAAAGTGACTGCCATTTCTTGGATCCCACTCTCATTCAGATGAACGGGGTTGATGGAGAGACCAGTAAAATTACTGAGGTGTGTACCTGTCAGAGACTGAAAATAGTTTATGCCTCAAACATTAATATAACGTTTTAAAGAAGCTACAGCCGCAGAAACTTTCTTGAAGAACTTTAGACTGGAGATCGAACTGCTGATTAGATTGAAAGAAACCCATTGTTCAGTCAGCTCAGGCCGAGGGGAAGGTATGCTTCCACAATAGGCCAAAGCCTCCAGCTGCCATCCCAGCTGAGTTTGGGGTGGGGGGAGAGCACAGCTCACAGAAGCCAGGTTTACACAGACTCCCCCCAGCCGAGGGGGGACGAGGAGGTTTTGGGTGCGTGGCGGAACCTTTGGTGAGAAGCAATAGACGCCCATCCTCCGAATACACAAACTGGCTCGGCTGTGGAACCCCCAGCCCCACAAACCACATCCACGGGACTTTCACGTGAGAGGCTTTGCCCCACAGGGCTGCAAGTGATGCAACAGACCCAGAGTCTGCTGTAAGAGACTGCCATCCCCTCCAGGGGGACATGCCCAGATATGCCTGCCTAGCCTGGGCATATAAACCCCTGAGGTTCTGTGTGTCTCGGGGTGCGGGGGGACCTTCACCACCAAGAAGAGCAGCTGGAGAGGATCAACAGAACATCGTTGGGATCCATGGAGTGGTGATATTTTCTTTATTCTGTCCCTGTCACTCTCTTTCTGTTCCCCTCACCTACGCTTTACCTTTCTTTCTTTCTTTCTCTTATTCGCCATCAAATAAAACCCTTATTATTGTCACTGGCATATGGTCTCGTTTGCACCTTAATGGGGGCAGAGGAATTTCTAAAGAACCTCAATAATAATAATAATTGGATCATAACAGTACTCCAAAGCTAAAGAGTGATACCAGCATGGGGAAAAGCTGGTAATAACGGGTGACCCCTTCCTGGCACAATGAAAGGCTCATCACCCAAAGAGATATCCTGGGAGGGGGCCAGTGCTGCTGGTCTGAAACCTGAATTTAAACTTAGTGTAAGGTGCGGATGTTCCTTTGCACCTGCAAATCTCCTGGTTATTGCTGTCTGTACTGGTAATCTGAGCTCATCCCCGTGACTGCTGAGGTCTGGCAGCATGGCTTGGAGGGCTCAGCCACTTGTCCCATCAGGACCCTCAAAGTGGGATGTGAGCTTCAGCTCATATTGGGACAAATTAATTGTACCCACAAATACTTGGTTTTACAAGTGGTTTTGCCTGGAAGCTTTTGTTTCCTTGATCCCAGATTGATGCTCGGTAACATTAGGAAAGATAGAATCCCCTCATTAAGATTGGAAAATGGCTCTATAGATGCCCATCTTCATAAAGATAGTAAAGGAAAGTCACAGAAGCATCAGTCAAGGTTCAGTTTTGGGAGAAAGGAATATATAAGTAGTTACTACCTAACAATCTGAAACATATTTGAGATGCACAGCAGCCAACACAAACTTGTCAAGGGAAATAACCCTGTCATATCAGTGCAATACATTTTTTTATTACAGGGTAGCAGGCCTGTAAATTAAGGTGTGGTGAGTGTCTTATCTTTGGTACAGTAAAGGTTTTTAAAATATCTTATTTTTATTTAAAATATCATAAGCAATCTTGGGAAACATGATTTAGCAAGGACTCCTATAAGATGGATGCACAGTTGTTTACAGAGTGGAAGGGACACCTCTCCAGGTCGTGTTCAGTATTTTGTATTACTGATAAGATGGAAGAATAGAGTGTGTTTATTAAGTTGGTGTTTGGCAAATACAAGTGAGAATATGAAAGATACTGGAGGGCAGAATTGGAATTCAAATTGCTTGCGAAAGAAGAGAAATATCCTCATAGTAGGAAGAAATTCAGCTGGGATATGTTTTTTTTCTGTACTGAAAGGCTGGTATTTGAGGAGACGGTTGGTTTTCAGAAAAGGACCTGGTGCCCACAGCGAATCTCTGACAGAGCGTAACTCACTGATGTTGTGCTGTTGTAAAATACAGAAGTAAACATTGTACAAGATGCATCACAGAAATGCTGTCTTACAAGGTTGTTCTGCTTTTTCTCAGTCCTGGGAAGGAGAGAGCTCTGGTGAGACCTCTGCCTCTGTAAATTTAGGAAAAATGCCTGGAAGAGAGCTGTGTAAGGGATTGGAACTGCTGAAAGCATCATCCATAGGAAAAAGTTGAAAGAACACAGATAAATTTCTTTTACAAACCAACACTTTTGTAGGTTATTGCATGCAAAATAAAGCTTTTCCTCTTTTGGTATGAGTGATTATCCTTCTAACGAACCATTTCATGGTTCCTAAGAGTGTGACCTGGTATTTTATGGTAGTTACTTTCATCAGATCTACATTGTTTTCCATGTTTAGTATCTTCTTCTATGATATTCTTGTAATTCTCTGCATTGCCAGGATTTTCTGTTTTGTCTTCAGGAAACACCAGGGTAGTTCTTGTAGCCTTTCTTCTTGAAGGTTAGCAGTCGAATACATCAGTTTTGAGTACTTCATCTTCAGGTTGTTAGCAAAGCTATAGAAATGGCGAAGTAGAGAGGGATTGTGGATTGGGTAGGACAACAAGGGCTTTTGATACTTCCTCTCTTTTCAAGGAAGCACCATTGAATGATTTGCTATGGTCCAGATGCACTTAACTGCATTTACTTTGTTCAGAAGAAGCTGTCCATCATCAAAGAAAAGGTGAAGTGCTTTGGCTGATGATGTTTATTTGCATGTTTTTAAAACACCCTCTTTAAATCATTCTTTCGGAAAGAGTTCTGAGGCTTTGTGAGATGCTTTGTTGAAGGTAAAAAGACTCTTGTTGTTTGAGTGACATCTCCCTAAGGGGCTGGCAGGTAGAAGATGCAGTAATAGCAGGTGTTCCTCCTGTGCTGCATATGTTTAAAATGTTTGCTACAGGCCTACAATTTAATGAGCCACCTTTTTGGAACACTTTCAACCCCTTTTGAGTGTTCTAGACTGGATAGTGCCACCAACTTGAAGCAACTCTGTTTGAAATCAGTTTGGGAGCAGTTCTGAATCCAGGTCTCTGATCTTGGCAAGTTCCTGACCTCTAGTAACAGATTATTCTGTACAGGGTAAAGTCTTTGGACCTTGTAAGGTCTTGGGCTCAGCCTGATGTGGATCAAGGATGTTTTCCAAAACATCTCTTAATGTATTTCTAAGCGCTGATCCTTGTCACTTGGCTCTCTTTAGCTTAGAGACAAATTTATGAAATATCTCAGGTGTTTATATAATTTCAAAGGTTCGAGAACAGCAATGGCTGTTTATTTCTAATAAACAATATAGCATTGTGCTAGATTAAATCGTAAAGGCACAGGGAGATACAACTGACAGGAAAAATAAGGAGCATTTTTAAAGATGTGATCCCATATCACTTGTTTGTATGATTTGTCTAATTTAATCAAAACTGAAGAGATAATTAATCACTTGTGGATGCACTGAAGGAACTGTGCTATGGTAGCCTTTTCCTTCTATGTTGTCCAAGGTGCTTTTAATGAGTCTGGGGAAAAAAGGAGGTATTTTACATGCAAAGACTTTTAATTTTGTATCTAATTGTTCTTTCTCTTAATGTAACTTCAGTTTTATACAAAAAATACGTGTCTGAAAGCTAGACATCAGGCAGGATCACTTTTTCTTGTCTGGTTTTGTGTCCATTCCCACAAAAATGTAAATAAAATGTTTTCTTAGTATTCATCTGTATATGAAAGCTGGAAAGTGAAGATTGCCTTAAAGCATGTGCTTATCCAGTCTGGCTGAAGGCATCATTGCCAAGGACAGGCTGAGGGCTGAAAGGAGCAGAACAAAGCTTTGCTTGTCCGTTGGAATTCTTATTCCGTAGGCTGCGTGTGCCACCACGGGTTATGAACCACTGTGGAGTTTATTCCTTCAGCACTACTGGCACCACAGATCAAGGAGTTTTGATAAATATTAACCTGGCTAAAAAGTAACAAATATTTTTATTTGGATTACTTTGAAGCCATGTCAGATAGTGACTCTATTACTGAGTGTGAAGTGGGACACAGAGAAAAGCTTCCTTGGCTACCAACTGAGTCAGTCAACTGATTACAGCTGGGCACCAACTATTAATTACTGAATTTAGAAATAATTTTCTGAGAAAATCTTATGAGCCTCTGGGAAAAAAAAACAACAAACCAGCTAAAAAGAATACAGTGTGTTTTGTGCCAGGAGCAGTGCATGAATAACTGGGACAAAATACAAACCACTTGTTAGCTCTTTTTTTATTAGGTAGCTATTTTCCAACCTTGAGATGACAGATTTTACAAATATAAATTCTTAACAGAGATATTTTATTTTGTGCACCATACTATTTTTCTTTTTGAAATATTTGAATATTCCCTGGGATTTTTTTTAATAAACAGTGGACAGTGAAACAAAACTCCTATTCATTGTCGTTTTGCTGCTGGAACTGAAAAAAGGACATAAAATAAGGTGGTTTTTTGTTAGGCGCTCTCTTTTTTTTAAAATAAGTGATGTATTTTTGTCTTAACAAGGGTGAGTTTCCCTGTTCCTCCTACTTTTTGATTCTGGAGGGATTACGATATTGTAGCAGAGACAGGTGGGTATTTGATGTTTTCCCCTCCACTCTGTCCTTTTTTGACTCGGTTTGCTTTAACTATTGTAGTTTTGACTGGGGTTTTTTTAGCAGCTCTGTCAGTAGTAGTAATAAAGTGACTTCTGGGGTACAGGCTTCAGTACTGGCACATAAGGTCCTCTTTTAATCCATATTCTCAGATCTGGTGTTCTCAGCTGTTGTTCTTTGAGTACCACGCAAGCTCTTTGCACTGGTTCTCATGGGCTTGTTACCACGTAACATTTTCTGGGGAAGAAACATCTAAAGAGAACTTTGAGATCAGACCTTGATTGCAGGATGAAATGAACTGGAACATGTAAAACTCTTTTCAGCCTTTCTCCAGTCCTACTGCTTAGACCTGCTGGGGACACGATGTGAGCTGGTGCCTGTAATTACTATTTATGTCATTATTTCTGATTTCAGCCTCACTATGTAGATAAACTTTATTGTGTTCTGCTTTGAAGGAAGAAACTCCAGTTTTAAAATCCTGGGATGTGCTTTTGGTTATTCAGGCAACCAAAATGTAGCAATAATTAGTATCAGTATTTGGATTCAAAAGTCGCAACAGGGACTTAGTGTCAAGTGTCGGTCTAACAAATTATCTGTCTTTGATACCTGGTCAGTGCTCTTCTAAGGTAAAACACAACTTGTATGATATTAAAAACTTGGGAATTATTTGTGTTCTCCCACTTCAGCAAAGTCACAGCTAGTTCTATAGACACTTCTGCAAACTTGTAAACATGATTCATATTTAGACTACAGGAGACTTTTAGGAAATGAGAAGTTGTGTTAAAAACATCAGTGTTTTTAAATGATCTTATTTTCATTATGAACTTGTAAAAATTTACAGAATTCCTTTACTAAATTTGTGTGTAACATGAGCTGTTAGTTTTTGAAGCAAATGCTAAAAATCTTTCATGGTACAGAATTTGAATTACTTTTCTATTTAGTGATATATTACAGGCAAATGAGATCAGATGAAAACTCGGAATCTGATTCTTAATCTGTTCCTTATTCTATTACTGTAAATAGCATCTAATTGAATCTTTCACCTTGTTCCAGAAGATGATGTACTAAAGATAAGAGCAGTAAATCTCCCAGTCAATTTGACTTTTTAACTGAGCCTTTCTTGTTGAGGGCTGGTTTTCATATGTCATATATTATGAAAGCAGTCATAATAATGCTTTCCTGATAGCCCTGATGATGAGCTTTTGTGCCCACATATCTGAAGAATGCTGAGGGCTTGGAAGTGGGTGTTCAAGTCAATAAGCCTCTGAAATACAGATTTGTTATTGATATTCTTGACAGAGTATGCTGAATTTCTGCACTGCAAAGGGAAGAAATTTACTGATTTTGATGAAGTTCGTCAGGAAATTGAAGTAGAAACAGATAGAGTAACAGGAATGAACAAAGGCATTTCTTCAGTTCCTATTAATTTAAGGATATATTCTCCACATGGTAGGTAAAATCATTCTACTTTACATTTATGCTATATAAACATATTATGTAGCTCTGTCTGTGTAGCCATCACTTTTTGTATCTGTCCTTATTGCCTGATCTTCTGGGCTGGAAAAGGTTTGAGGCTGAGTTGAACCAAAAGTGGATGTGTATCTAGAAGAATCCTCAGATTCTCCTGTTGGACAAAACCACTGTATGGTGGAGAGCTGTTGCCATGAGGGCTGGGCAGAACACAGACTCTCTGCCCCATTCAGTATTCTCTTGGTTTGAAAATAGTCTAACCCTGCATCAGCATGGAGGCAATCTCTTGCCCAGTACATTCACCATTAGATAGTAGCTCGTTAATAAAGACCAGTAGTAGGACTTAATAATAAAACTTCTTTTTGCCACTTTCCAGAGGAATTCCCTGATCTAAAAAGTCACTCTGTCTCCCTGACTTGTTGGAAGTTTATTGCTTGCTGGTACTACAAATATAGTCAGACAATAATAGTGTTTGAAGTTGCTTTCTGTTGAAGGCCCACGTATGTATCAAAGTTGGTTCCTCTGGTTGCCATCTGCCCAGTTTAATGAAGACAATCTACAGAAAATGTTTTCCATTGAATCTGTCTTTGATATAGGACAAAAGTGGTATGTTTGGCTGAATCACTTGATTTTTCTAACTGCGGAGAAGCTCAACTAAATCCCCTGCCTCAAAGCTTGTTTGCTGAACATGCTGACTCCAGGAGAAAGTGAAAATTTCCTACCTATTCCTCTTGCTTTGTTTGATTAGGATCAGTCTTTTAGTTCAGCGACTGTTGTTTATATTAACCAGACTCCAAATATACTTCTGGTATTTCCTTTCTAGGAATTGCATTTTTCTCATTTGTCTAAAGGATGCCCTGTTACCCCAGTAGCAGGATGCATACCCCAAGCCAGCATGCCTCTAGCTGGCACTGTGGCCTTTACTTGTGGGGAAATCATACCAGAGTAAACCAGGTTTTCTTCATGGATTAATTTTTTCACCTTTCTGACTTTTTTGAAGATGTTACAGATGAAAAAAAACCCAAACAAACCGAAAACCCCCAAACAAAAAACATATCCCTGAGCCCCTTAACAACAGTTTTGCTATGTAAGTTAGGCTAGCTATTAATTGTTTTTTGGGACAGTCTTAATTGGAGACATGGTTGAAAACATGGTCAGAGAAACATGATATTTAAAAACAAAAAATCCAAACAACTGCTTTGGTTTATTTGAAGGATGCAACGAGAGTGGTGTGTTGCCTGTGCTCCTGTTGTTGGACAAAGCTCAGAAAGCCATGTTCATTTGTCTTAGAGTCCTCAAGGATATTTGGTATAAATACGATTTTATCCCAGTTCTAATATTTCAAATATTAAATAGTGCTAATAAATCCAGAGATGAAAGACCAATGGGGAAATAAGTGTTCTTTTCAGATTGTCAGGCATTTTGTTTGAACTGTTGACGTATTTATCTGCCTATAAAGGTAGTTATGTGAGGTTTCATATAACTAAAACTTGTGTGCAGCCATAGATGTGTAGACCTCTTTTGTCATGTCTGGCGTGCTAACCAGTTTTATGATCTGTGTTGTCCATGTAGTCTTAAGCCTGACCCTTATCGATTTGCCTGGAATCACGAAAGTGCCAGTAGGGGATCAGCCTCCAGATATTGAGCAGCAGATCAGAGACATGATAATGCAGTTCATCTCTCGAGAGAACTGCTTGATACTGGCTGTGACTCCAGCTAACACTGACCTGGCCAACTCAGATGCCCTGAAGCTGGCAAAGGAAGTGGATCCTCAGGGTAAGCAGGATTGAATGTTACCACTTTTTGTTCTCAAATGTAATAACATAACTGGAGCTGATACCTTGTTGGGGCTACCTAAAAACAAAGGCTAGACGAAATTAGGAGCATAAAAGCAGGTATTTATTGAAGGGCCTTCAATAAGGTACACTATAGGCAGACAGAGCCCTAGGGCTACACCCAAAATGGACGCTGCGTCACAGGTTCTTCACACTTTTATAAGTTTGGTCCATTTGCATATCAGCGTTAATTCTCCAATTACAATTTCAGGTAAGGACGTCATTACCCCAAGTTTGTTTCCCCTTTTTAGAGGCTTTATTTACATATTTCAGGGTCTGGGACAACAAGGTATCCTTGAGTCTCAGGCCCAGAGAGGATTTGTTATGTCTAACCAGAATAGGAGAACAGTAGCTAACAGGCTGTATGGAGTTTTAGAGTTACACACTAAAGCAGTACAGGATCTGAAAAATATAAAAGCAAAAATCCTAATGCATCAGAAGTAAAAGACCAACTCTTGTGGGAAATTTTATAATTTATACTATGTAGTATAGTATATATAGTATAGTATATACATTCTCATACAATCTTCAACACGACAACATAACTGTTTGTTAGCTCAGTATTGTTTGGGTAATGTTGCTGTAAATGCATTTTAGAAATTTTGTCACTATCTCTTATGAGCAAGTGCAGCAGTGCTTATCTAGGAATTTTTGTAGTACGGGGCAAAATAGGGGATGGTGCTGATGGGATTTCTGGATACTTACATTGTAAATCTTATACAGTCATATTGTAGGGATACTGAGCTTTCTTAAGGAGTTTTGAGGAACACATTTCAGCACTGGCAGTTATGTTCCTTTCTTTTCCAGACATATCATACCTTGAGTTGTAGCTGTTAGTGTGTGATACAAGCTTTGAGAAGGACACAGATATGCTATTATATAAGTGTAAGATGTAATTATTCTTCTGAATCTAAATGATTCTTCAATAACTTTTTCCGCCTGCCTCCACCCCGGTCAGGCCTTAGGACCATTGGTGTGATCACAAAATTGGATCTGATGGATGAAGGAACAGATGCAAGAGAAGTGCTAGAAAACAAACTACTTCCTCTTCGTAGAGGTGAGAATGTTCAATTGCCTTTTTTCTTTGCAGTGCAGAAAGTGTTTTGGATAAGGGTGGTGTTTGGGGGTCCTGGAGATGAATCAGAGGTTATGTTGGACTTGATGTGTTCCTTGCTTTTACAGTTATCTATTCAGCAAACATAAAGGTGGCTGTGCTAAAAATATCCTTTCTGGACCTGGAAAATTCTTGCTTCTTCTGGAATATGCAGTGTAATGTCAGCATACATCATTAGCCTTTTTTTTCTTCTCTGCCAGATTCCTTTTAACAACAGAATGGTTTTTTTTCTTTGCATATGACAGAAGCAAGCACCAGAGCTTTGGTAATCTTACTCTAAAACAAGTTTTGATCCTTCCCGGAAATTTTCCGTGTTCTGGCAGCTACTGCCACAGTTGCTCATTCTATTAATAACATCAAGAATTTTGATTCTAGGTATAATTTATTGATGGGACTACCATCTCCTCCCATGGAGCATGTTGGTCCAGCAAATAAGAAATTTTTTTTGTGTTTTGTTAATGTCATAGTCATTTATCTGTGTAGACCTGTGTGTGTATTTCAATTTTATTTTTGATTTTTTTTTGTTTATTTTTGAAGTGGTTTCTTTGGGGTTCACCAGAGTTTCAGATATTCTTCTATTTGAATTGGTGATTTTAAAAGAAGTCTATCTGTTATATGTAAACAGAATGAACAATTTAGACAGTGTTAAGGTTACTATGCTACTTGTAAACATCATCTGAAATGCCTAAATTGGAAAGTTTTGTTTGAGCTAGACAGTCTAGTTCTATTTAAGATGAATTCAGTAGATCAGGTAATAACTGCATTGATTTACCCATTGGTTTTGTCCTGTTTTAGGGTATATTGGTGTTGTAAACAGAAGCCAGAAAGACATTGATGGGAAGAAGGACATAAAGGCAGCTCTTCTAGCAGAAAGGAAATTCTTTCTTTCCCACCCGTCCTACAGGCACATGGCAGATCGGATGGGAACACCTTATCTCCAGAAGGTTCTAAACCAGGTAAAACCTGAAGACTTTGTGGTGAAAGGCAGCTTTGTAATGATAGGGCCAATATAAAAACTTAATTACAATGAAGTTGGTCACTGAACCTCACTTACCTTTTCCTGCTTTCAGTGTTTTTAATTTGCATAAGATAAAAACAAAGCTATATATTACATGTAGCATACAAAAGCTTGCTATGAGTTGTAGTTTCTGACTTTCACTGACAGTTCTGCACTCCCATGTTCTTTAGCATACTGAATATGAACATCAAAAATAAAATTTGTTTCTCTTCCTGGAAGTACACCATTGTGTTCCTCAATTGTTGCATTTAACTTACCAGTTGACCAGTGTTTTTGGCATTCCTGCAAGTCAAACTTGATACTGACGGTGAGCTGTTTTTTCCAGCTCACCGTCAGATTGCAGCTTTTCATCTGGAATGGAAAAAGGCCAGGTCAGCCTGGCTTTGTCTGTTTTGGACAGCAGCTGGAAGCAGCTGAAATGTTTCTGATTGAGGTAGAAAACTAAGTGGCTGGCCTGCTTAATCTTTTGCTACCGTGACGGCCGGGCTATGAAATAATCTGGGCTCCCTCAAAAAGCCTACTAATGCCATTTGTGCCTCAGAGCCAAAGTCTTTGTCAGGATGCAAGAAATTGCTTGTATCCTGCATTTTCATCTGTGTTTAGAACGTTTTGCCTTGTTTTATATCTTGAAAGTTTAACCTATATGGCTTAGTTTTGAGACCGAAGCACAAGCTGCATATACCTTTCAACTGTCTTGTCTGTCCTGACTTGCATTGCTTTATGTGCTATTAACTTTTTTGAGAGCTTTTTTGAATATTTACCTACTTCAGTAGGAACTGTTGATCTTCTCTTGCTTTTACTATGTGTAGAATATTATATATAGGAAGATGTAAGTAAGTTTTGTCCTCAAGATATTGGGGACCTATTGTGGTTTCAGGTAATATTTCAGTTCCTTTGTATCCACAAGGTGGTGCTCCAGGGAAACTCCAGCTTTTGATGTTGTGCCTGTCAGTCTGCTGAGCAACTTTAAATATGAGTTTATATATTTTAATGTATGACATTCTAAATGTATAGCTTGTCTGACTGGGGTTGGGAAGAGGGCTTGGGGCATAGTGGAAGAAGTCCAGTTTGGTTTTAATTAAGGAATGTGTACAATGCCTGAGAAATTTATGGCACAAGTAAGTCGTGGACGGTGCTGTCCAAACACATTAAAACATATATATATGTAAAAACATGCTGTGGATGCTCAAAATCTCTTTCTTGTCCCACTTTGCCTTGTGGCTGTAGCATAAAGGAGTTGTTGTGCTGAACAAATACGTAGGGAGTTGTGAAACACCCTTAGGAAAAGCAGCAAAATGGGAGTGTGACATCAGCACAGAGAGATGAGAGGTCATTTCAAACTACACATGTAATGTGCATAACTTTTTCAGGTGTAACTAAACAGGTGTATAGTAGGGCTCAGTGGGTGAGGGGATGAAGGAATTTTTGGAGGCTCCTTACAGTGTATATGCACCAGGAATATTGTATTGTTCTTTAACAGTCTCCATTGCATCAGAGATCAAAAGGAACTCTACTGGTAAACTAGCACAGGTCATGGCTGATACGGCTGGCAGTCAGAAGGAAATGGTTGTGCTCCTGCTTTCATCTTTTTAACAGTATAAAAAGACTTTTATTTGCTTTTTAGCAACTTACCAATCATATTCGGGATACCCTGCCAGCCTTCAGAAGCAAACTCCAGTGCCAGCTGCTTTCTATAGAACATGAAGTAGAGGTATACAAAAACTTCAGACCAGAAGATCCCACCAGAAAAACGAAAGCCCTGTTGCAGTGAGTGTCTTTTGTCCTCTTTTCCACTTTGAATGGGTTTGTTTTGCCTTTTTTCCCTTCTTTTTAGTTGGTTTAAATCTAAACATTAGGATATTGTTAAGGATTCTTTACACAAGCTCCAAAGAATTCTGTGTTTGATAAATAAAGTGTTCCAGAACACTTTATTCTACAATTTTGTCAGGATTTTCCCTAAATTAATTTTAGTAATTCTAGAAAAGACAAAGCAGAACAAGGAAAAGGTATAAAGATAGGCAGCAGAGATGATCAAAGGTAAAAAACTGCTTCTGACTGTATAGACACATTCTTCTGTCTGCCAAAAAGATGACCTCAAGCAAGGGAAAGACACTGTGCTGGAAGTCTAAGATGAGGAGGTTGGAAGAAGAATAAAGAATGGGTTTTTTTAATAGTATAAAAACTTGGCTGTCCAAAAGAACTCAGGCATGGCAAGATCAAAATTAATCAGAGATGGTCGTCCTTCATGTTTTGTGCACCTAAGACCCAGAGACCTTTGCTGCAGGAGTTGTCAGTAAAAGTTTGTGCGCTTTCAGAAAGCAGTGAGGCAAATTCTTGGAGATTATCATCATCAGTTCTGAGCTAGAAAGCTTTTTCTCTGCTGAAGTCACTGTCTGGTTTGGGTCTCATCCACAAAACAAGTCTGTCTGATGAGACTTTGATAACACTGATGGAACAGAGATGACTGCTCATCTGACTTGGAATCAAGTGGAAGTGGAATCTCAGCCCTGTCTTGATTGTGGATTCAGCACTAGGGAAAAAGGACAATGCTGATGTTGTGGATTGATAACCCGTTAGCACCTGCTGCTTTGCTTCATGCTGCTTCCTTCCTTGGCCTATTTCCAGAGATGCTGGATACTCAGTACTGCTAATTTTTTCACCTGAAAGATCTGCCATTTTTACTCTCCCCTAGTTTTTTTTTTCAGTTGTAGCCCTCTGCAGCCACTTGTGTTTATATGCAAATGAAATTTACCTCTTAGAAAGGAAGCATGTGAAGGAAGAAGGAGAGGTGTAAAATGTACTTAGTGCTTGTCTCGTACATGACTGTTGTCAAGTTCCTACTCTATCTGATTTCAGAGGTTTTCAGCATTCTAAGTTCACTGGGATAGATGTTAATAGCACTGGATTATGATAATGGGGACAGGATTCATTCTCTAATTAAAACTTCGGAATTCTGAAGGGAAAATAATCAGCTGAACTAGAGAGGCTTTCTTGAGCCAGATGAAGACTCTGATTCACTCCTTATTTTTGTAACAACTTGTGCCTAAAAGAGTAGACAGTTCCTTGTGACTTTACCCCAGATGTTTTGGTTGCAAAAACAGAGGGACATCACCTTTGACTTTTCCGTGACTGGAAGAATTCTGCTGTGTGTTTTTCTGAATGCTCCTGCTGCAAAAGTCAAAGCATAGCCAAGTAAGCTGGAGCTTGTGATACTGACACATCACCATGTTAGTACTGGTTCTTAGGCTTGCTTTTTGGTATGGGGAAAAAAAGTTCTTTACCAGTCTCTTCTGAATTTTCCAGGACTGGATCAGCTTAGTAGTTTGATTCACATCATGCTATTAGACTGTACTGTGTCCTGCAAGACAGAAGGGATACAGGGGGATCTGTGTGGGTACGGATTCTATGGATTGGCAGCTTGCCTGAATCAGTTGTTGTTACAGGTACTTTTGGCAGTTGCTAAATATGTTTTAGTAGGCAGTACTAGGTGCATAGTACTGAAATAAAGAGTTAGTAGTTAATATGCTTAAATTGTTGTGGGTTTTGTTTGGGTTTTTTTCTTTCCTTCCCTCCTTTGAAATTTAGGATGGTACAGCAGTTTTCAGTGGACTTTGAAAAGAGAATTGAAGGATCAGGAGATCAAGTTGATACGCTAGAACTTTCAGGAGGTGCCAAAATCAATCGTATTTTCCATGAACGTTTTCCCTTTGAACTCGTGAAGGTATTTATCCATCTTGCTGATATGCTTTGTTTTATTCATGTATCCTTATGCTCATAGTGATAGTAGTGTAGGCAAGAAAAGATTTGATTGAAAGAACATGCTTTTAACTGTGGAAGAAATTACATGAAGTTATAATTGAGACATTTGGCTTAATTTCTAGGATTGGATACTGAGACATGCTAAGAATTCTAAAATACAAGAATTACTATATAATTATAGTCCCAGTTCATACTATTTTCTGTGCTCTCCTATTGTTTTATCACAAATGGCATCTTTCTTCTGGTAAAATGGGGCAAACAAACAGTTAGAGTTGGTAAATTTGACTTGTGTTCAAGTAGCTGGTATCTATTAAAATTAAAGTTATGGAAAATAGTCCTTTAGGTCCCTTCCAACCCAAATCATTCTATGATGGTTTCACTTAGGTAATGACCCTTTCATTTGTGACAACACTGACTTCTCTTACGGCTAGCTGCCTTTCAAGAAGCTTAAAGAAGAGCTTTATAACTTCATAATTGAGACAACTCCTCTCTTAAATTTGGTTGAAAACTGTAGTATGGGAAGGGGAGGATAAACAGATCATAATCACAGAAGTTGCACCACTTTAAGAAACCAGGCTTAAAAAAAAAAGTAGAGTCTTCCAAATCCTGTTTCTGGCTTACTCTGTCAACTCTTCAAAATCATTCCAGCCATTAATTTCAACAATATTTACTGCTGCCTGTAGCCTTAGTGTTAAAACATTTTAAAATACTTATGCATTGCTTAGTGTAATTAGAAATTACTATTTTAACAGCTCAACTTGCTTGTCTTATGTTTATATAGCTAGAGGTGATATTTTATGTCTTGTTAAAAACTTCCCCTAATATGCTCTTGTGTGTTTCTGCTCTTCTAGATGGAGTTCAATGAGAAGGAGCTGCGGAGAGAGATAAGTTATGCCATCAAGAACATACACGGTATCAGGCAAGTACTCCCATGTTTTCCTGCCTGGTTACATTATACAGGTGTAACATCTTTCCAAAGCATTGCTTACAAGCTTTGTTGTTCTCAGTGTTTTGGGAAATATTTCTTTTGTTACTCGATTAGTAAATTCTCAGGTGGTTGACACTGGTAGCCATGGTGCAGTATTTGAACTTTCCCTGCCTTATTGCTGGAGCAGTCTTGATTTATCATAGTGAAGCGATTTTGGGCATGCTTTTATAGTTTGATTTTTGTAGTATAATTTATCTGCCAAGGTAGACCTTGGAGAGCAGTGTTTGAAAGAGAAGCGAGGCCCATTTGTTTAGAACTGGGTCTGTGGGGTAGCTGTTTATAGATTCATTTACTCTGCAATAGCCAACTGTGAAATTCTCCATGTAGGACTCTGAGCAACAGAACCTCCTTTTCTGGTGTGAGTGAAAAGTGCAGCCGTAGGATTCTTACGGATTTGCTATGCGAGTATTTGTGCATGGGGTGCTGCAGCTGCCACTCATCCCTAAGGTTTGATGCACTGCTGATGAGGCTTTACAGCGTTACATCAGTACTTCTTAGAGTTCTTGCAGTCCTCTTGAAGTAGTTTCATCTTTCAACCATGTTTCTCCTTGTATATTCTTATTCAGAATGACACTTTCTTTGAGAAAGAAGCAAATTTAGTTCTGTGGAAGTCTGTTTGTGTAGGCCTTGTTATTACTCAGCTCTGCAAATGAAGATTTGAGCAATTTATTAAAATAGAAAAATTTTCCTTGCCTAATGTTTTTGTTACTGTCTTACATATTCTTTTATGTCCACAGAACAGGTTTGTTCACTCCAGATATGGCGTTTGAAGCCATTGTTAAAAAACAGATAGTTAAGCTGAAAGGACCTTGCTTAAAAAGTGTGGATCTGGTGATGCAGGAGTTAATCAACACTGTCAAGAAGTGCACTAAAAAGGTAGCTTGCACATAGATCTGGTAATGTAAGTAAAATGTAATGGTATAGTACATAATTTAAAGCCTGTCTTGCATTTTATGGTGTTACAAGACATTTCTGATCCAGTCACTTGACAGACACAGTAGGACTTCCTCAAGTAATTACAACTTCTGCAAAGCTCTCCGAACAGTGTAATGGTGGAAAAGTTAATTTTTTTGATTCTTATCATGAGAGGTATTTTTGAGTCAAGAGATGCCCTCAGTTTCCTCCTTAAAACCATGTTTTCACTTCTTAGCTCACTGGCTGCTTTTGTTGTCCCACCTGTCCATCTGCCTGACCTACCATCCCAGTGCAGGGTACCCCATAATAATAAGCACAGGAGTGGTTCTGGGATGTGAGAACAGATATGATGAGGTTGTTAAGAAATATTCTCTTGCATCCTTTACATTTTTTCTGAAAAAAGCAATTTTTTTTTATACCAATGAGTAGGTAAAGGAGATATTTCTTAAAACAAGAAAGACAGAGAACATAGAGAAGCAGATTCTCTGGTATATTTTCAGCAGAGTTTCCAGGTTTTTTTCCCTTTTGTCTGAGTCTGGAAGATATGTCACTTGAATTAGCTGTGCAGATGTTCTTCCCAGTGGTATTAGCCAAATTTACCATTGTATTTTGCTGTTTCAGTATTGTTATGTAAAGATGCTGCCACAAGGTGGAGCCTTTAAAGAACAAGAAATTTGGAAATCATTTAGAGCACCACTCTGTAATTAGGCACAGTGGAAGGCATCAGGCACCCCTGATAGACTGTATTTCATATGTCCAAATTGTCTTTTCCTCGGTGTTCCCTGGAGGAAAAGAACAGCAATAATCCAAGGGTTTAGGTCTCTCCGGTCTCTCTGAATAACAGCAAGTAAGGCTTGCTTTGCAGTGTGGTTCACATTTAGTCCCAAGCATTTGTAATATTTGCTTTCTTCCAAAGAGGAAAGCTGGAGGCTCCCCTGTTTGTATTCCACTGAAGCCCCTCTACAGGTGTAGATTTCTATTAATTTTGTGTTTCAGTTGGCAACATATCCAAGGTTGTGTGAAGAAACAGAAAGAATTATTGCTGGCTACATTCGTGAAAGAGAAGAGAAAACCAAGGATCAGGTGAGAGTATATAGGAGATGTGACAGTTTGGGGAAGTGTGTGAGGGAGAATGGTTCTTACATACAAAGTGCAGTAAGACAGTGGAAGATTTTTGTTTTAAAGAGGCTGCACATTTTAGAGAGGGGAAAAAAAATTGCTTCTTTACCAGTGAGCTTTGATAGAAACTAGAATTGTTACAGGAAGGTTAAGTAGTGGCCTAAAGTAGTGTTGGCTTGTTCCTGTGCCACTGTTCCAATTTCTTAGATGTGCCACTAGGACTGTTTGTGGAAAATCAATTATTGATTAAACAAATGCACACAGGAACCACTTATTTCTACTTTGTTTCCAGGTGTTTTTAACATACCCATCCCATGTAGCCACCCCTCACCCTAATTACAGTGGGGCTCACAAACAATTGTACTGGGACCCTTGAGGGTGTGGCGAGCTTTCCTTCAAGTTCAAAAAAAGCTAAAAAACAAATAAAAATTCAGAGAAACTTGGTTAAAGCATTCATCACCCAGCTAAACATTCCAAATCCAGGAAACTGCCAGTCTTAGATTACATGTGAGAAAATCCACTGGAAGTGAAATCAGGAATTACTGTCTGGAGAGTGCAAAGTGTGACAACAGAAATAGTTGGGGAAGAAGAGCTTGGCAGAGCTCCTAAGTTGTTCTGGACTCCTGGCTCTCTAGTCCTGACCCTGTGCAAGTTAAGGAGCTGTGCAACACATCCTGCTGCCTTAATCTGTGCTGCAAATGTAGTCATAAAAATAATTTAACAAAAAAAAATTATTAGCTGGGCTTGTACTTGCAGGGACTTCTAATTAGAACACTGTTATCTCAAAATTTTGGAGAAGATACAAGTTGTTTAAGATAATCGAGTTTTATTTTCCTGTTCTTCATTCTGTGCACATACCTGACTATTTCTCAGGACAAAGAACAAAATAAGGGCTTTTTGTAAGTGCCCAATATTGACCAAATAGGTTATTGTCACAGTCATATCATTATTTATGCTGTTAGCAGTTATCCTTAATAAATCAAAACACTAGTGTGATTATTTTCCAAGGTAAGAGATGGAGCAAAAAATAGTGGGAATTTGAGTCTGAGGCATCTGATACCTTCTGGAAATTGTGAACAATCTGGGAGCGATGCTATATTTGAGGAACTTTGCAGAAATAAGGTTGAAGAGATTAAACGTTATCATTAGGTAACATTTCTTGCTTCCTCTGATAAATGAAGGTCTGAGAAGATAGGGCTGAAATGCAATCTCATGCATATTCCAGAGCCTGTGTAAGGCTCTGTGTAAGGGTGGGAGGGAATCTTAGCAAGTTCTTTGCAGAGGTAAATTGTCAAGGTTGAATCAAATTCTCTGTGGGCTACTGAAGGATTGACAGGTGATAAGTACATAAACCATTCTGTTATTTTGTTGATAGCCCATCTCTCAATCCAGATGTGTATACCAGAATGACTGTCTGGTAGCTGGACTGGACATTTTCTGGGCCAGGACTGGATTGCTTATCACGTCTTTGTGTGGTGCATAAGAAAGTTTAGGTACCTGGATTTTAGGTTTAAGGTTTAGGTTCCTTGCTGGCTTGGCTGGAATGCTCCAGATAGACATAATTTTGCTTAACTTGCAAAATGCAGAGCTGGAATCTATGTTGTATAATTATTAAAATTCTCTTTCCCTGTGTATGATTGATCTTAATGGAATGGACAAGGGCCAAGAGAGTGAAAAATGAGGTCTGTTAGGGAAAAAAAATAGGAAGAGGGAATAGGACTTCTGTAGTCTAACTTATTAGACAAGCAGAGAAACAGAAGCGATGGAATTTAGAAAATACTGCTTTTGGCTTGAACAATTATGAAAATAATATTCAGTAATTCAGAGAACTCAAGAGTTCTGGTTTTTTTCCCCTTCCTTTTCTTCAATCTCCCTCTTCCACTTTACCCATCCTATTTTGCTCTCCTGTCTCCCGTAACAGATGCTGCTGCTCATTGATATCCAAGTTTCTTATATCAACACCAACCATGAAGACTTCATTGGCTTTGCAAAGTAAGTATATGGAAAATTTGTTATAAAGACACTGCCAGGCTTTTTTGTTTATTTGCTTGGGGTTTATTTATTATGTTCAGAACACAAATCCTGAAGTGTGACGGTGAAGATCCAAGCTGCAGAGTCCCAAACGTGCGGGACCATGCTCTTTCTCAATAGCCACAATGTTGAACTCTGTCCCAGTTGCAGGGGAGTCTTCAGCCAGTTCACAAGCCTAGTTTCACTGAAGCTGGAGCTTATGTCTTGTTCTGGAATCACACATATTTCAGGACCACAGAAATGGATATTGGTGGTCTTTCCACATTGTCATTAATGTGTACTTTGGGAGCTGTGATTCCGTGTGAAACAGTTTTGCTCAGAATAATGGATGTCACTGAATTATAAGTGTGCCTGCTGTTTGGCTGCAGAGAATAATAGTAGCAGAATGCCCTGCAGGGCCTGGTTTGACGTTCTCCTCGCTTAATTGAAAAGGCTCTGAGAATATTTTCCAGAATGTTCTCTCCCAGTTTCCAGCAATTTGTGCCTCAGGGACTTCATACCAATGTTTTGACACCGGTAAAAACATTGAAGATGTCTTCACTCTTTGAAAAATAAATTGTCCTTCAGACACATTCATGCTGTATTTGCCATAACAGTGATTGGAATCACAACAGGTTTGACAGGATTCAGCCATGTGAGATGCTGGCAACAAATTTTGCCACCACGGTACGTATTTGACTTTGGCCAGTTCTAGTTAGCACTATGAAAGAAGGTCCACATCTTTGGCAGTGTGCCTTGAAGGTTTCAAACATGGAGTTCAGTAAGCTGAGAAGGGAGCAGGCAAAGCCAGGCATTGTTTATGTGTCTGGTTTGAGCTACTTTCTCTAGAATTGTTTGCAGGTCCGAGATATCGTTATCAGTTCTCTTGACAAATGACAGGATGTTATAGGAATGGTAGCTGGCCTTCTAGAGGTCAAGATAACAACCTGCCTGCTATTTACTGCTCTTCATCCTTTTCTGACAGGAAAAAGGCTGCTAAAAACACTCCATATATATTCATGGTGTGTTTTGTGACCTTGGGAAGTTGCATAGTCCCACCTCCGGCTCAGAGGAGGGTCCATACTGAGTTCAGACCAGGTTACTCAGGATTTTTTCCAATCAGCTCTGGAGAATTCCCAAAATTAGAGATTCTCCAGCTTTTCTATTCTAGCCCATTCCAATGCTTGCCTCACTTCACTGTGAAAAGACTTTTCCATGTGTCAAGTTGGAACTTTGAATATTTTATGGTACTGGGTTCTGGAGTTCCTGGTGTATCTTTAGCTATTTCATTGTTTCTCCCCTGGAAAAAATTCCCCTCATGGATGCTGCTCCTGTAGCCTCCGTGGTCCTTGCTGCTATGTCTTTGCAATGCCTGAGTTCAATTTCTTGGGAAAGCTGCTTCCTCTTTTGCTAGCTGAGATCTAGAAATCCCCAAGTGCTGTGTATGAGGCATAAGCAGATAACAAGTGACTCTTGGCTTAAGTTCACTGGTAAGTTTAAACAAGGGTTTCTCTAGGTTGAAACAGATGGGAAGGAATGTATCCTTGTTGACTTCTGCTCAATTGAAAGAGAAAATCTGGATAGTGAAGCAGAATTTAGAATACATTCAGTTATGAGACAAACAGGAGAAAATACTGGTTTGAAACTATAAGTGTATTATTGGTATAGCAGCTATGTTAGAACTGGAAAATGAAATAAGTTGGGTAGCATAGGGGCTTCTGCGGTATCTAAACATCCTGGACTATAGATTCCCCAGATTCCCTGGCGTTTCCTTTCCTTTGCTGAGTCTTCTAGCTCCATGTCTCATGTGGCTGCAGTATTTTAACAGTGTAAGTCTTGTGAACCTTGGTCATAAGAATGAGAGCACAAGACATTACAAACTACCCTGCAGCACTGCAGGACCTGAGGCAGGTGCAGTGCAATGTGAATTGTCTTGAGAGGGATTTAACGATGCCAGTATTTAGAACAAATTTGCGTAGTTACAAAATTGCAAAATCTTAGAATATTAATGTTTGTCTCGTTTGGCACAACAAATGGCAAAATTCTGGTCTTGGGTTTGTTTACAGTTGGTATTACTCAAGAACAGCTACATGCTTCAATCTACAAAAAGATTAATCTGTATTTAGAACATTAAGTAGAGGACCAATTACTGGGCTGTTTCTAAAAGGCATAGGTTTCTTAGTATGGTGTTAATGGTATAATTAGCTTTTCTTAGGTGATAAAATTAAGAAAACAAACCAGGGGTTAGTGCTGTGTTTTCTGTGTGCACTTTATTCAATCATAATTTATGTATCAAACCTTATGCAACTTAGATGATGCACTGGGGAACATGCAGTGTTGTTTGGTCAAAAGGATCAGGATGATTGAGCTAAACACAGTGAGTAGGTACATGGAATAAATATCCTTGTGGATCTTCTCACAGACAGCATGTGGGCTGCTGGTTTGATAGTGTGGTCCAAAGAGCAGGATCAGAATTGGGACAAGGGTTGAGTTTGGCGCTTCATCAGTTCTTTGGAGCAGTAGCTGTGCACCAAACAGAGGCAGGATTCGTCCATAGGCTCTGATCCAAGCACACCTCTCTGCCTTTCTCTTTCACAGCAGCATTTGTAGCTGCTCTAATTTGGATGCCTTTTTCTTCAGTTAATCAGTGCCTGGTGAAATGGTATAATCTAATCCAAACAAAACTTCCTGTCACCAGTGAAGTGCTGGTGGTTGAGTAGCCGAAGCCTGCTCTCTGAATGCTTTTCTTCTTTCCAGCAATATTTTAATTTTGTGGCCTAACACAAACCGCCACATATTGCAGATGCTTTTAGAATTAATGGCAATTTGGTTTTGAGACAGGAGTGTGTTTTGTTTCAGGAACTGGGATTACCAAAGTTCAAGAATTGAGCAAAATATTTTAAATATAGTTTAATTTCGAATGTGCTCTATTCTTATAAGATTTCAGCTTTGAACCAGCTTTATAATGGCTTCATCCCTTGGTTATATTTACACTCTCAAAGTGCATATAAATATTAGAATAATATCCAAAACAAACTGTCAAGACAAAGCTATTACGGAGCCTCCAGCAGGGGAGGATTTTGTTGTACTGCTCTAAGTAACAGAAATGGCTTGCTTTTTGTCTCTTCTGAGTATTTATAGAGGCTAATGTTTCCAAAGATACCCACATGAGCCATAATTTCTCTGTGCTTTTAGTAACCTTTACCAATCCAAAAAGGATGTTGTTGCAAAGGAGATGATTTGTAGGAGCTGTCTGCTGTGCATGTCCCTTCTGTCCTTAGCAGGCAAATATAATCAGGCAGAAAAGCAGTTGGAATATGCACATATATGCAATAATTTTCCTGTGTTTCTTTTGCTATGTTAATCTAGCTTTCTCTGCTGGAATCAAAAGTAACTATTGCTGCTAAAATTATTCCTCAGGAACTGGCTTAGTTAAAGTTTCTTCAGCATAACTCTCTTCCTCTGCTTCCCTTAGTGCCCAACAAAGAAGCAGTCAGGTTAACAAAAGTGCAGTGGGAAATCAGGTAGGCACCTAACAGAGAATGGATAACAGCATGTGCAAGTTAATCCAAGCTGTTTTTGGTTTTCTTGGCTGCATTTTCTGTTTTAAGTGTATCATTTACCTTTTTTTGCTTCAAGCATACATAAATGTGTCCTCATTGCCTTGTTTTGCTGAACTTTTCGAAGCCACCTAACTTCCATTGTTACCGTCATTTACTGTTTAGTGTTTCTACTGCTGCTTGCACTGCTGGTGAGTGTCTTCCCTCCCATGCTGTTTAGTGCCTCGAATCTCTCATGTTACACATCAGTGTTTTGTCATTAACTGCAAACTTGTGAGTTTCAGAATCCCAAGCGCTGGTGAGTACTTGCCTGTGTGTGCTTTGTCTTAGTGTTTTGCTACTTCTGATGTGTTCACAGCTGAACAGGAGAAGGGCAAGTCAGCAAGCAAATGTGGATTTGCCTTTACCACTTCTGAAACCTTTCAGCTGACTTCACACAGTTGTTGACTATGTACCATAGGCCTTTCTCAAAGTAAACAAAGAATAACTGGTTGATGCTCTCAGATTAATTAGCATCTTCACTGAGATCCATTAATGAAATTGTTTGTTTCTTTTTATCACATAAGAATATGGGATTGTTTCTGCAAAGCATTTGGTGCTCCTGAGCCTGCCTTCCTTCTCTGCTTTTGTGTGGGCCAGGGGTTCTCAGTACTTGGCAGGATCAGTCCTCTTCTTAATATGAGATGAAAATAAGGAAAATGCAATGATTTGGAGAGCTTCTGCTCACTTTGAGGGTTTTGCAAAGTCTTAAACAGAAGAAAAATTGTTATGGAACTAATACATACTTAAGAATGAAATAAAGCAGTAAAAATAAGACAATGAAATTTTGTATATTTACTGGAATTGGACATTTTCCTGGTGTTTTCACATGCAATTTGGTCAAACAAGGTTTTCAAATGTGAGCACTGAGTTTAGATCCAAGTGATAAACCTGAAATTTCAGAAAGTCTCCTGTTCTGCTTCTGTTATAGACAAGAGCTCTTGGCAAGAGTTCTAGTCATCTTTTTGTGGCTAGAAATTCAATCTCTTCCTCTCACCAAGAAATTGCTAGTTATTTTCAAGATATTTCTTAAAATAATCCAGTAACTTCTTGGATGTGATAGTTCCCCACAGCCTGACCAGCATGAGTGGCATTTTTGATGTAATATATGGTTTGGATTAAAATGAAAAAAAACTGGAAGGTCTAAACACTGCAATGGCTTCAAAGACCAGCCTCTCCCCTCTGAGGAGATATTTCCTTCTTATCTAGCTGTGCCGGAACATGTGTCAAACATGACGACTGTCATCACTTCGGAGTGTCCCATGAAAGGAAAAACGATCAATTATCTGGCTCTTCAAAAATACACAAACAAAATAAATGATGTTTTAATTGAGTGAATCTTTTCTCTCTAAAGAAGTGAAGAAAAAGCTTGGCGTTCTAAATTCAATGTTGAAACTTGGTTACTTGTGGTATAAAGGACTTTGCTGAACCTTTTATTGTAGAGATAATAAACAGATGTTTGTAAGTTGATTATTTGGAGTTGAAAAGAATGAGAAAATGTTTCTGAAATAAAACTTCATTTTTGCAATTTGCTATTTCAGGGAACCAATCTACCGCCTTCAAGGCAAATTGTACGAGCTAAGTTCTGTAAGCTTTATTGTTGCTTTTTCATTTAGCTTCTCAGAGGGCAAAGTTTGTCTCTAACTCATCGGTTTGTCAAATACTTGCTGCTCAACTATTTAATGTTAAGCTGTCTTGTCTGTAACAGTTCCTCAACAAAGTGTAATTGCAGTTCATCACTTAACTGCTACTAACCTGCTGTTACCAGTCTGAACTAGTATAACTTAAAATGTTGTAGAAGACTTTGCATAGAATTAATATTTTTGTGATTTACCAAGTTTCTCAAACTAAAATGACTAATTGGTGTTTATTTTATTATATAACTGGAAAGCAATTTTTATCCTTTGTGGGTGCCTCTATTCATAGTAAACCTCTCTTTGAAAGGTGGGCAAATAAGTTTCTCGTAACCAAAAGGAAACATTAGCTCTCGTGTAAATGAACATGCTGTTTATGGGTACAGGTACTGTTGTTGTTTTGTTTATGTCAAGGAGTTGCTTCTGATAGAAAAAGTGAGTTTTATGAATTAAAATATTTAAAGCCTTTTTAGCATTCTTTTCATAGCACCAGGAGGATCAATATATCATGGACAGACTCTTTTCTAACCCTTCCACTTCATGAGTAAATAAATATGTGAATGTCTTTAATATTACTAATTAGAATTAATTGTCTAAACTGCAGTTAATTTTATAACAAGTTAGTGCTGGTTCAGTGTTGGTTAGGTGTAAGAAATAAATTTCTTTGGCAATATCTGTGCTAAAAACATACATTTTTTCAGTTTGTTGCTACATCATCAAATTCTATAAGTTAGCATTTTAAACTAAACTTATGTTCAGTTATGGAAAAAGGACTACGCAGCAGTGATTTTAGCAGCAGTTGAGTTGAATCCTTTGGAGAGATCAAGGTCACTGAATTTTCCCAAAATAGTGGGAGGCTCAGTTGCAATACCTTGCTTTTCTTTTTTAGTAGCTTGCTTTGAACTGGAATGATGCAGATAACTATTAACTATTTTTGTGTCTCTTGCAAATAAGATGAGCACAGCAACTCCTTAATTTTGGACGATAGCGCAAATTCTTCTTAACATGTTTTTCTGCTTTTTCCTTTACCACTAATTTATCCTCTCACGCTTAATCTTTGGCCTTTTTTATTTGTCTTTCCTTTGCTACCGCCTGAGGTTTTGACCTGACTCCACAAAGTTTCTTTTTAAGCCACAGGTTAGTCTGTCTTCTCATTTGCTCGAAGTAATCCGTGCAATGCTTGGTTTTACACAGCACACTAGCAAGGTTTGGCTCCTGGAAGCTGACCCACTCTTAACTCTGTGTGTTGTGTGCTGAGATGTGTTTTGGTGACTAAAATTCAATGTTTTAAGCTCCTCTTCATAATAAAGCTTTAAAGATGAAGGTCTCATAGCTCCATGTGCCCAATTGATGTGTGTGAGAATGCAAGACACTCAAATTATGAAGGATTATATAAAACTTATAGGAGATTCTGTTTTGTGTTTTGCCTCTGTGGCAAAATCTGCTTCTGTGCTTGAAGTAGCCCTGTAATTGGAGAAGGGGCTTAATGTGAACTGTGAGTTTCAAGGCGCTGTCCAAGTGATGTGGAGGTTTGGGTCTGAGGGCTTTGTTTGACCTGCCTCTCTTACAATGTTACACACCACCAGTCTGATTCATTTACACAAGTAGCATTCAGACCCCATCTGTTGGCCTGTTCTAATAAGTAACTTTTTCCCTAGTAACCCCTTTTTTTTTTTCTTTTTTTTTTCTATTAATCCTGCTTTGCAGCATACTTTGCTGTTTCTTTTCTTCAGATATACTTAAATCCTGTTATCTTGCAGGACGCAGGAAAAAAAAGTTATAGAATTTTTTTAAGCAACCAGATGGAAATGGATACTTGTGCCATGGTCAGTGAGGTAGTCATGAAAAATCATGACAAAGCTGTTCTCTTAAGAAATGTCAATATTTCTGTGAAAGAGGTGGTGCCCATGAGCTAACATATTCAAAAATATTTCCAAATTTAGCAGCATGAGACTGGCTGGTTTTGAATTTTCACTTTATCAAGCTTTGAGGAGTGTTGCTGTTCTAAATGGCCTTTAACTATTTATTTTTTTAGGTTAATATACCTTCATGTTTGACTTATCTCAATTTTTGTTTAACTATATTTGGAAGCATATTTCAGTTTTTTACCCCTGAGAGCTTTGCTCCAGTAAAGATAAAATTTTTCTTTAGAGCAGACATGTTTTTAGGACTTTAGCCACTATCACTGGTTTTAAGTTATATAATATACTGTGCTTTGATTTGTAGGGAAACGGTGTCACAAGATCTTGGTTGTGTTCAGTACCAGAACAGATCTGATCAGTTTATGCTGTGACAATTGGCAAATTACAGTGAAATACTGCAGTAGATTTCCCCTCTAATATGTTATAGCTTCTGTAGTGTGAGGATGTTCATGACTGAATCCAAAGAACCAGTAACTTGTAAGGATACCTCCCTGAGTAGCTTTTGTAGTTTTTATTCTCTCAATGTGCTTATTGTTTGGTAGCACATGTAATGACAGGGCTTGGAAGATAGAGTGGTACTGGGAGTTGTGTTCTGTGTTCAGAATTCTTTCAGTTGAGTTACGCAACACAACTTCAGTGGTGATATATTAACAAGTGCTGCTGCTTGTGTTCTTGTGGGAGTGTCCAGTCTCATGACTCTCACACTTGTGTTTCTGTCTGCCCAGTTTCATGTATCTCACTTATCTTGAAATCATCCTTCAAATACTTCTTTAGAGAATCAGAAGGTGTTCCATTTCTTTAAATAGATTTCTTTTACAAATGCCTTATTTGATTTAATGCAATTAAAGTCATGCAGCAACACATAAAATGTGCTTATTGTGTCAAATCCTGCTTTCCTTTTTATCCATGAAGTGGTGGAGAGTAAGAACAACAAATATGATTTGGGTTTTGTGCAGCTGAACTATGGGAAAATTACTTCCTTCTGGCTTGTTTGTGTGCATTCAGAGCCTCTAAGTTTCATTTTTCAGTCACCCAGATTAGGTATCAGGATCCTGAAGGAAGGAACTGTGTCATCTCTTGTTCATCCTGTGCATGGAGTCCAACTACCGGTCAGAATATTGCCTCCAGTAGCTTCTGGCTGTGCCCGTATTTTTCACCTTCCTGAGGCTCATAACTCATGTCACTAACATCCAGTCTGTACAGAATGACATTTAGAAATGTGATAGAAAATATTGAAATTGATCTCTTAGATACAACCCAATGAGAAAATTAACTAGTGAGAACAATAAAGAAACACAGTGCTTTCATTTTTCAAGCTGAAGTACTATAAAACATAGCTACCACAATGGTTTAAAAAAACCTCCAAAACAATAACTCTCTATGAGAGCATTTTTAACTTCAAAAGTGTCTTGTAAAATCTTACCTTCTTATTGCCTGTGAAGGAACACTTCTAAAATACAGCCTGAGGGTTTTGGTTGTGGGGTTTTTTTGTTTTGTTTTTTTTTTGTTTGGTTTGGTTTGGTTTGGGTTTTTTCTGTTTGNGCCTGGTCCAAGATATAATTCAGCTTCTCTGGAAAGTGAAACTATGTTGCTTAATCTCACTTTGTCTTGCATTACACCTTGATCCAACATCTCCCTCTCCTTTACATCTAACACTGATGCTGAGTCTTCTGTAAATGTAGCTTTTTGTAGTTAACAGAATGTGCCTGGGAAACAGGAAAATTCAATGAAAAGGACATGAGGCTTAGCACACTAAGCTCATCTCCCTCTTGGTGTCACCTGAAACAGCTTCCTAGTATTTTAGATAGTTACGACCTGTTGTAGAGTCCAGGATATTTTAGAGAACACAGTACCCTGTTTTCCCAGAGAGATATAGATAAATGGGCCTAGAAATTTCACATGAAAAACACACACCCAGGATATTCCTGTAGGCTGGTGTCCTGTTCTTCATACAGGGTTGTATGACAGCTGGATCTAATCCTCAGCACACAGGATTTTTGAGGAAGCAACTGGCAAATTCCTTCCTTTACGAGGGATCATCCTAGCAAGTCAGCTTTTTTCTGTCCACACCCCCGTGATGGTTGCACATTTATGGGGAGATGTGTTGGATTGGAGCATGACACAATTCCTACCTTAGAAGTATTGAAACCTTCAGTGCTTCTTAAATGGCTTGTATAGTTTAGATTTTAAAATGTTGGCTCGGTCTGTTCTGAGACCTCTACCAGAAATGCCTTCTTGTCAAATTGAGAAAATTTGACTCTTATTAAGATGTTACAGAGTCTGTGGTAATGGTGAGGGAGAGGCCTGGATGGAATAAGCAGAGAGTGCTACTTCCCTTCTCTTTGAAGTGCTCATCACCTGCAAGGTTTTTGAACCTGCTACTCAGGTATTCCTTACTGGTTTGCCTCTAGAAACCACCCCTTTGTCTTCACTGACGTCTGTCTTCAAATCTTTTACCTTCTCCGAGATATTTCTCCAAAACAGTTTTCTCCAGACCAGGTGCTGGCCAGACTGCCTGGGCTTCCCGTGTGTGCATATGAACTTCATATGGAGCACCATGGCATTTTCAATTGCAGACAATGTGGTTCAATAGCATCCTCTCTCCCAGCCTCTTATTGCAGTTTCTTTATAGCATGAGAACATGTGCTATGAACGATTATGTTCATAGCAGAAGAATATGCTCTGAACAATTTAGTCTGCTGTGCAAATATAGCTCCCCTTGCTGCAGAACTAAGTTCAACTGAATGGAGTACCTTAATTTTGTTGCTTTTCCCCAAATTTTTTTTCCCTTTGCGTTTGTATAGTTCAGTGCAGAAAGAAAAAATAGAATTCATTTTGTTCCACAACTTGTCCTGTGGCAGCTGCCTGAAGGCCGGTACACTGGCTATATATACATGTTACTTGTTTCCTGTTAGAAACTTACTTCAAAAAACATCGTAAAATAAAATGAGGATTTGATGGGTAACCAAGTTCTTATCAGTATGTTTCCCTTAACTTGCACTGAGCCAAGCATTCCATGTCTGTTTGTACTGACTGATGTCCCTCTCCACTTAGTCCCCCTCCCCCCCCCAAATTAACGCAAGTATTAAAAATCCTGACCTACTTTCGTAGAAACCTTTGTAGAGCAGGCTGGTGCATCCAATCTGCTTGTGCCGTACTTGAGTCTCTCTACAGGAGTCATGTCCAGTTCTCTCATCCCTTACTGTGGCTTCGGAGCCAAATCAGTGCTTTCTTAGAGATTTTTGTTACACATTGAAAACTTGTAGATTGTTTTTGGATCTTCAGGGCTTTTCTTGCACTGCTCGTAGTAAGTGGGAAAATGCATTTATCTTCCTTGAAATGAAATTGATACTCTTGGATTATGTGCATTTCCAATACAATTTCCTGCTTTTCAGGTGCAACTTCTGATCTGTCCTTGGTTTAGTTATTAAATATAATTCAGTCTCTTGCTCTGTGCAAAACCAAAGGTAGTTTTTTAGGAGCTTACGTGAACATCTATGCTGAAAATGAGTGAATTCCCATTCTGAAACTTTTATAGATGGCAAGGAATAGATAGTGAGCCATGTTCCTCTTTGGTGAGTTCCTGGTCTTGTAAAGCTCTGTGAGAGGAATGTTGGTCTCATATGTTTCTTTAAATACAAGAGGAAACTCATGTTTAATGACACGAGTTGGTGCCTGTGGGACTTGTTGAGGAGGTTCTGAAGGGCTTGTCTGAGCACTTCTTTCCATCTCAGCATTTCATAGGCAAGTGAAGGGCGTTGCTGCCAGGAAAAGGAGAAGAGCTGAGGTTCCTTGCATCTGTGTGACTGGGAGAGTTCCGTAGTCTTGTTCAGAGCATGATAGGAAGGAATGTTTGCTTTCTCATTTCAATTGGAAAACAGTGACTGTTCCAATAAAATTGAGAGTTTCCATCTGATCTGTAAATGAGTTTTCATGGTTATTCTCTCTTCTTCTGCTCTCAAGTTGCCTCATTTCTCTTACGTTTTCTGTTATTCACCTTCCTCTGTGCATGATGGAGCCTCCTGGTCTTAGTATTTATAGTTATGTTCCCATCTGTTCTTTCATCTTTGCCTTGTATCTATTTTATCAGGTTTTTCTTTGCCCATTTTTCCCCTGATTTTTATTGCTGCCATAGATTTTTTTTCCTCTTTTCTTTTTCTCTTCTATCCTGTAAGAAGAAAATGGCTCTCACATACCTCTCCTTACTGCTTCCTACCTTAACTTTAGAAGACCTCTCCACTTTGTCATTTCATTCAGACACTTCTTAAAATTCCCATTGTGTGTCAGAAGCCCCTCACTTTACTAGATTCCTGGGATCCACCTTTACACATGACCTGAACAATGAGACCAGAATAGTGTAGTCAGAGATAAAGTTGTATGGACTTTTACAATTTGTTATTATACAGCAAATAAATGTCTTCAAGCTTACATGGTCCTTAATACATTCATACTTGCTGTAAGTACAACATTCTCATAGTTAGACTTCTCTCTTTCTCCGACTTTCAGACTGAAAATATTATACTCACTTCATTACTTTTTCTTTTTTTGAGTGATAGAAACCTGCAAAAACACTTGAATTTCCCAGAGACTGAAAAAATGCACCTGTTCTTGTTTCATTTAGCAAGTCTTTATTTAAAAGAATGAATGCAGCAGCAGAACTATGTCAAGTGAGTAATGAACTGAACCTTGTACCTGACTGCACCTCTGCATAGGTCATCCGGAAAGGCTGGCTCACCATCAACAACATTGGCATCATGAAAGGAGGATCCAAGGAATACTGGTTCGTTCTAACTGCAGAAAGCTTGTCCTGGTATAAAGATGATGAGGTAAGGAATGAGGAACTTTTTTTCTATTGGGGCAAACCCCAGTATTAGTACAGTCTTCTGATATCAATTTAAAATATTAAATCAGCATGAGTAAACTTGAACTGAAAGATTGTGTTAAGGTTTTATCTGTGTTCTTTAAATTCCTGGTTTGATTCATGGAGAATGCTGACTGTGTAAGACTTCTTTTGAAATGCTGATAACAAATACAGGGTGTGGTGTGGGGTATTTTTGTTTGTTTTACTTTTTTCTTCTCTTCCTGTGATTTCCACACGTTGCTTTAAAAAAGAAAAAAGGAAAAAAGTCCTAGGCTGTTTTGAAATATTCTGCTTATTGTCCTATCCTTGCTTGGGTTGCTCTTGTACATCTAGTGCAAGTTGATCATAAATTGTCTGGGTAAAGCTACTTCTGAAAGTAACTACAGCAATTGATTTAATGGAAACAACTGTTTTCTGGCCTTATATTCTGAGAGGATGAATAGCCCATCTGCAAAGGTCTGTAGCTGGTTGGTGTGGATTTTCAGATTTGGCAAAAAATGCACTTTCGTGGGTGATCAGTAAACCTGAGGTGAGTAATACAGAGATAAAGAAAAGGACATCCACGTTGCTCACTTTGAATATATTGTTAGGCAGCTTGTCTGTTCTGTTTAACCACTTTTGCAAGAATGTGTGTAATGATACATTTTATCCAAAACTCCAGCAGTATTTTGAAGTTAAAACGGGATTCTGTGTGCTCTGAGATTTATGGTAAAGCCTTTGTGAGTTTTTTTAAGGTGTGTGTTGGTTTTTGTAGAAAAATTGGGCTACATTTCTAAAAATTCCTATTATTTCCTATCTGTTTGTTTGGGGGTCTTTTGTTTGTTTTTTGGGGTATTTTAATTTAAATGTTTTTAGTAAAAAATTAGTGACTTTTAGGGTGAACCAGTTCAATGGATGGAAGAAGCACAGGTAAAGAGAAAGCTTTAAATGAGTTCTATCGTGTCACTCAATCTTTTAATCTTACTCTACATAATAATCAAAACACTGGTTGATCCCAACAAAACAGGTTGATGGGGACAGTGCAAATTCATAATCTGTTTAAACTAACATGGTGTTTTACTGCAGTGGGTTTTCTGGAAGCACTGGGGAGAGGGCCTGCAGTGCATGAGGCAGAGCTCCCCTGAGTCCTGCGAATTCAGGATGTGGTACTTACCAGAGGGAGTTCCTTCAAGTAATGTTGCTGAGGGTGGCAATGGTGCTGCTCAGAAATGGTATTTTTCCTCCCAAGTCCATAGCTATTTTGGGATAGACCTTAAGGCTGAGGGACAAATTAGGTTAATCTTGAAGATTTTGCCCCTTGCGCTTTTACTTAAGTTTTAAAGGGATTCAAATTTACTGTAACGGGAAAACCAGTGCATCTCAGGCAGAGGGGAGGAGCCAAGGGACAGGTGTCGAGAGGGGAAGTTTTACTCTCAGATTGCTGAAATATAATTTGAAAAAAGTGCAGAAGTGACTTTATGAATTTGAAAATTTGTTCTTTGTGATCCACCTTGAAGTTACTAGAACCTGCTTTCTTAGGTAAGATGCAGGTGTCTGTAACTAAAACAAGCAGTGTGGCAAAATGAACACCCCTTGGCTGTGTTCTGTCTCAAGCAGTTGGAGGTGCTTCTAAGATGTGCTGTGGCCATTTTTTTAGGTAGTTTTGGTGTTGCTTTTTTTAATCTGATCTTTTTTTAGTGTGAAATAGAAAAATTCCTGAAAATACTAATGGTGTGTCTTGTGCTGTGCAACTTTAAAAATAATTAGTTTTGATAAACTGCTGGAGAGAGTCACCTGGGAATCTCATAAAAGTACTCAGAAAGAAATGGCCACAGTCTGATTTCCATATGCATATTTTAAGATGATGTCTCTTAATTGCCAAACAATTATGTTTTGAGAGTCATGAAAATGTCAGTAGTTAATTCAGGCCATGAGAGATCACTCAGGAATTTCTTAGAGTGGTAAGAAGATAATAGCATAGTACTATTCCATGCTCTGCTGGTGAAAGAAGTTGCTCCTTAAGTACAGATTAGCTGTATAATTTGATTATCCTGTCCTGGAAAAGAGTTTTTAAAGTTATAATTTGGTGTTTGGGTTTTTTGGGGGTTTTTTGTTTGGTTGGTTTTTTGTTTGTTTGTTTGTTGTATTGGACCTTCTCAATAAGACTGAAAAGATTAGTAAGGCTCCTTAGCTGATGCCTGAAGTGGCTGTGTGGGGGTTCATTTCCTCCCTGGTGAGATGCGCAGTCTTGGTGATGTGAGAAGTGATCCCTGTGTTTGTGTGTTTGGCTGTGCCCTGTGAGGTCGTGGGGAGTTCAGAGCCCCCATCCTCCTGCTCCGGCTGGCCAGGAGCTTTTCTAAGGCAGCTGGGGAAGGTGCAGAGTCAGGTCTCACCTTGCTGCTCTTGCCATGGCGAGCAGTTTGTTCCCCCCGCGCCTGTACCCCAGGGAAGGAATGCTGCAGCAGCTTTGTACCAGAGAGTTCTGACAATGTGCTTTGCAAAGCTACAGTGCCTGCTGGGGCCTCCAGCCTCTAGTGTACCCCCTCTAGTGTAAGCTGAGCCTGTTTTCTAGTCTGGAATTTGCTCTGAGCTCAAAATCACTAGTGCTTGCTTGCTAGTGCTGTTAGAAGGATGTAAATTCCTTTGTTTGTGAGGTGCAGCTTTATAACTGATGAATCCATGGTGTAATGCATTTAGAAGCAAGTTGCTTTGGCAAAAGATTTCAGATTTTTCTATGTGATATCAGTATTAGAAAAGAAATTATTGGTTTCTTCACATGGTTTTGTTTGTGTCAAACATACACCAGGATTTTATTTCTGATGAGAGGGATTCGGTGCCTAAGAATACTTTTTAGAGGTGTAGTTATGGAAATGCCAAGTTGATGTTTGAACAGTGTGCTTAAAGCAGTTATGGTATGAGTTCTGTGAGAACTAATCTGGATTAGTTTCTGATCCTGCATACAGTTGCTTCTGTTCATAACTTTGCTGTGTGACCAATACCATGACTTTGTGCTTTTCTACTTTCTTAAAAGTTAAGCAAGGAAAAGTGCTGTGTACTGGCTTTGAGGCTGCTGTAAACAAGTGCAAGATCAGCACACTCAGTGACCTTACAAATACAGATTTATTTCGTAGAGTATCCTGTGTAATCCTAGCTGAAGTATTATAAGGCACACCTACACATGCAGAGATTATTAAATCTGAGCGTTTTAGCTCTCAAGTGTTACTGTTTTGTTAAGTAGCACTAATTAAAATTCATTTGAGAGTCAACCTGCAAATCTGAAGTTTGTAAATTAGCCACTTCCACATTAGGATGAAATGGACTTCATAAACCTCTTTACTGTAAAGAAATGGAGGCCATTTGTAAAGTGGTGTAGCATTTTTACAGTGCATCGTCACAGAATGTGATTTTATTATTCTTTCTGAAGCATCCAGAGATTTCACTGGCATTATTGGTGTGCAAAGGATGCCAAGCTGGACTCTAGGATTAAAATTTCTGAAAATGTGAATTTTACATTGATTGGGAAAATCCCCTTTAGTCTTATTTCCAAAGAAAATATTTCCATTCTGTTTCAATAGGAAATGATATTATTGTCAACATCCGGTGATGGCTGCAGTTTGTATTATAATTTCACAGTTTGTTCCCAATTGTAAAATTATGTGAGATTTGAGAGCGAAATTACAAAAATAAGTGAGGAGGTGAGAGAGTGGAAAGGGGAGAAGTTACTCTAAGGTCTGACATTGTGTGTGTTTACAGAATTAACTCGCCACACAATAAGCTGCTCTTGGCTTCTGTGGCGAGCAGGAATGTCAGTGAGTTTTATACAGCAATAATCAAGTTATGCCTGGGAAGCAAATGGGAGGACAAAACATACAGAGGTGCCGCAGAGCTGCATATAAATAAAACTTACTGTTAGTGAGTTCATGAGAACAACTAGGAAAAGAGTACTATAGGAAGCACGGTAGAAATTTCAGCAGTGGGTTTTATTGTACTTCACAGGCAGTGTTAGTTTGACTCTGGGCTTGGTTACTGACCGGCCATCTGAGGTCCAGAGCGACTCTTGGCTGGAGCTGGTGGTGCAGATGCTCTGGGGTGTCAGAGCGGGGTCCCACTGGCGGCTGTCCCTCAGGCTGGGTTGTCATGTGACTGCCTGTCTGTGCCTGCTGTACAGGTGAGAGGATGTTCTGCACAGCAAGTGTAGACAGGCAGACACATGACAACTCCGTCCAGCCAGTCCCTTGGAGCCATCGCCGCTGGTGTGCAACACTTTGTGCCAGTCCAGTTTGGGGGGCATTTGTTGGGGGGAGCACACATAACAGAATTAAACTTTAAAACATTGGCAGCTGCAGAACAAGAACAGAATTTGATTTTATTCAGAAAAGAAGCTTGTCGGTACATGAGTTATCATTGTGCTGACACATATCAGGGATGCGATTTCAACAGACTGGTCACACTGAACATTTGGAAAGAAAAAAGAACTGAAGCCATTGTTTATTTTATATGCAATTCATACAGGATTTTGCCTGCATATTGTAGTCGCACATAGTAATTAAACCAGATGTTTTTAGTCTTCATGGAAGCACAGAAATACTGAAGTTCAAGATAAAGGATATGTTTATACAGTGCATATTTTCTAGGAGCAGATAAGTACAATAATCTGGGATGTTAAAAATCTTTCTGTATAAATGGAGGCTGCCACTTGCACATTAACCCCATTACAGGGAATGTGCTGGAAAGAAAACTGGTTGCATTTTGTATCAATTTTGCTAATATGTGATAGCTGTACATGTATTATATTCCTTTTAGTATTTTGGTTTGCATGTTTTTTCGATTTAGCTTTCTCTCAAAATCTGTACTGTCTAACAAAATAAATTAACCTCATGAAACTTCAGTAGGTTTTTTTTCCAGTTAAATATAGACAATACTGTAGATCAAAAGCATGCAAATAGCATCATTTCCCATCACAAGATGTGCTACTTTGCTGAATTTCCTCTATACAGAACACACACATTACAGTTGGACTGTATCCAACTTTTTGCATTTGCAACATCACTGGGATATTGTTCCAGAAGGTATAAAACACACTGAAGCCTTAAAGGGGGAGAAGAATAATTGTATTAATTTTCTCTACAGATTAAATGTTTCTGGTTTATAATGGTGTTCTTGAATCTCTGTTGCTCACTAGTGCCACCATAGGTAAGCAACAAACTTGGGCTTTTAAACCCTTCTCAAACATATCCCATGCAGACTAGCAGCCAAACAAGTTTAAGTCCAGCCTGAAAACTGATTATAAAGGGATTAAATTACCAGAGATTAAAGGTGGGGATAGTGCTAAAGTTTTATATTAGACTAATAATATGTAATTACTCAGGTGTTCTGTCTCTAATAATTTTGCCATAAAGAACATTATGTATTTTAGTTAATATACAGATTGACTATACAAGTTAAGTTTATCAATTACATGTATAAATTTTCCTTGAACCTAACAGGGTGGAATAAGATGTCTTAAATAAATTAATCAACCACAAAACATGGCTAGCTAATTCAGACATGAAAAATTAGTTCCAATGCATTAAATAGTTTGTCTTTATAAAATGCTTGCTTAATTTTTTGTAGCTCTAAGTTAAAATTTAAGAGTATGCTTTAAGTTGACATTTCTTCCTACCCACCTGACCATTTTGAAGAAAACCAGAAGTGTCAAATTAGAAATATTTTAAAAACAAATATAATACACTGATTGTTTCATAGATTTAATCAGATTTAACTGCTGCATTTAGTTGCAAAAGAAATGAAAATCTTTTGTCTGGAAGAAAATTAGGTCTCACTTTCTATGTTATGGATCCTTCTTGAAATAACAAAGAATTTTACAGTCAAAATGATTGGTAACCTATAGTGTAAAGTATTGGAAGAACAGAAGTATACATTTTCTATAATAGGTTTTCTATTAACAGCTGTCAGGGAAGTTGTGCTGGGAGGAAAGTCGTAAGTGGAAAGTTTGTGCCGTCTTTCTAATAACTGTACACGAGGAAAATTCATCAAAGAGTCAGCAAAAAGCTTTACATCTCGAACAGAGGCAAGTTTATTCTCCCTTCAGTTAATGCATTGGGTACTACTAGACATAACTAGTTTAATATCTTCACTTGATTTTTATTTAAAAACTGAAATTCCTTGAAATTGTAGTTAACTTGCTAAAAGGGTTTAACATTTTTTTGTGCTGTATCTGGTTGACGCATTAAGTCAGTAAAGGGCTTGAGAATATTTTAGAATACTCATAACAACAAAAAAAAATTCTCATGATTGCCAATATTATATTTACAGAAACTTATGTTAAGGACCTGACTTTAAATATTTGTACCTTGGAAACTGAATTGAGAGTTGTATTCCCTCCAGTCGTGATCAGGACTCTTTATTTAAGGGAAGGCTGTTATTTTTAGATACTGCTTTGCAGTGCTGTGTAAAATGCAATACAGGGCTACAGTAGAATAGTTCAGGAAGGTTTCATTCTTAACTGTGGCATTTCCTGTCTTTTGTAGGTTTAAAACTGACCCTTAATAGTATTTCAATTAAGAATTTTTTTTTCTAAATAAGGTACAGTTCAGGAAGCAAAGCCTTTTACAAGTAAAAGTAAAGTTATGCTCTTGATTAAAATTTATTATTTAAAAAAACCAACACATCTAAGTTTAGGGCTTTTCATTTTCCAATCTGCTTAACAGATTTTGTGTGAAAAATTATAATGAACTTTCTATGTAGAAGCCTGGAGCTTTCATGCAGGTATTTTGCTATTTTGGTTATATTTTCTATATAGAAATGATACTTGGGTGGTCTGGAGGCATAGTGATAGTACAGGAAGGGGGGCAAGGAGCGTGGGGAGGGTAGCAGTGTCTTTAGTACTCTGAAAATACAGATGCACTAAATAGCACAGGGAATGGTAATGCAGAAGTCAACATGCAGCTTAATGACAAGGCAGAAAAATGTCAAATGACATGGGTTTTTTTAAAGTAACCAGTTTTTTCACATTTGGATACTTATTTGATCTATATTTATTTCTCTAAAGTTAACTGGCTTTCCCCCACCCTTCTCTCTCTTTTCCTTTTATTTTTAACATTAAAGGAATAGCTAGAAAAAGTTTGAAATATTTTCTTCCTCTTCCCTATTTAATTTTTTTGAGTGCACTAAAAAAAAAAATAAACTCCCTAAAGAAGAAAGTCAATTTTATTGAAACACTCACCTATTTAAATGTTCCTATTGGCTTTAATTTGCTTTTTCTGGCTTTGTGCATTTTATGGTAATATGTATCACTTAGTTCATACAACAGACTTAAGCATCGGTATCGTCCTGGCTTTAGAGAACTCTCGCCATGATTAGTATGCATTGGGTCCTGCTAAAATTTTTTTTTCATTACAAAAAGTAATATTTGGTGGTATTTTGGTTTGTTTTTTTTTTTTTTCTCTTGAAATATTTATGTGCAGCCTACATGTGTTTGTTGACATGCATATTTAAAGCCTCTTGTTTTGTAACTATTGAAATCTCTTCTCTGTGACTATGATCAAGTAGAAATTGTTTTAACTAAACCAGCAGTGTTTTAAGAACTGCAGAATCATTTAATTTGCTTTGAAAATGTTTTGATTACTGAGCCGAGGTCGATATACTTCCTTATTCATTTCTAACAGTACAGCCTTTCTTTCCATATCTGTTGCTTTGCACACTGCATTCCCCCCCCCCCCCCCC